>JAMPIV010007003.1:0-51964 GCA_024509875.1 Oreohelix idahoensis | reverse complement strand
CATTGTTCCCCAAGACTTGTCGTTCCCCCCCTTCGTGATAGATACTTGCTTTATCTAACTTACCACCATTTAATATCGGATCACTTAGAAGTTACCTTCCACAGCGATGATTCTCCAACGTCTGTTACTATATCAATTGCTACACCCTCCACCATATAATTTATTTTATATATACCCATTTTCACAACATGTGTACCCAAAAACCGTCCTAGTTGGACTAATACACGTGAATTTTTCACCTGATATATGCGATGATTTTTATATATAGGGTCCCTTTCCGCTTTTCTATTAAAACATGTCCGAACCCCTGAACATTTGTCTGTAACTTTTCGTTTTTGCCAGAACGCATTCCACCGGGACCCATGTAGGGATTTCAGCGACTCGCGTGATTCAAAGGACAGGGACCAGGTGTGCTGCTTAGGCGGGGATGGTGACGCTGGGGGGGTATATCGACGGCCACGCATGTCATACAAATATACGTCAGTTAGTTTTCCATGATATCACGTGACAGCAAGTGTCCAGTTTTGACATTGCCACTAATTTCGCGCGCGGTCTCGAGTGTCAATACAATCGAGTAAATTGGAAAACCGGGTACCACGAAGCGAACAGGGGGGGCGAACAACGGAGGGGGTAAAGAGAACCGAAAAAACAGAACACGACAAACCACTAATCAACCCCAACGGGACCAGCAAAGCGTGCGCTAGGACGAAGCAGAGCCAGCCCCTAAAGCCGATGGGCTACGATAGTCCTGGGGCGCGCCCCTCCACTACACCCCAACCACCCCCGTTTAGGTTTTTCTCCTACTGGTTATGCGCAGGTTCCAGGTCCTGATTCCCAATATGTTCGTGTTGTTGAAGTTCGGTAGAGAGGTCTACTATTTTTCGTTGTCATTGTTGGTTCATGTTGCTCTACTCCTTGTCATCTGCTCACGTTATTGCCTTTTGTGTTAATTTGTCCCACATGTGGGATTCTAAGTCTCGTGGCCGCTTCTATACTCGTGGCTCGTAGCAAGTTACTCTGTACACCTCTTCATACGTGCGGGTGGGTTTGCCATGGGTTGTTGTATCTGCCTAAACCTGGTTGTTAGTGTGTGGGGAGATAGGTGTTTGCTGTATCCTGACGGGGATCCCCCCCCCACCTTACCCAAATGCTTCGCCCACTCCGCTGGTTTGGGCGATTACTTTTTCCGTGTGCATTATTGCGGTTCTTTGTGGGTTTTGGTTTTTCTAATATTTTTCAACTTTTTATATTTTTTTATATTTATATTCTGACCGTGAATTCGCTGGTATTAGTGTCTCAAAGTGTCGCTGTCGGTGAGATGGCTGGTCCTCTAATTCACTACGGTTTTTGGATCGTTTTTATGGTATAATCAATGTTATATTTAATCCAATCTCATGAGTTCCTCTATTTTAAATATAAATGTTCTTCTTATTATATATTCTAAAAGATAATTGATGCTTAAATTAACCTTTTAAAAGTCGCGAAGGAATTTTTAATTTATATAATAAATTTCTGTTAATGGTCCTAAGTAGTTTTATAGATTGTCGGGTTTTTTTTATACCACTAGTAATTCGCCGCGAGTTCAGTGTTTATTAAATACATATAATTAAATATCTCGACGTGTAGTATAAGGCCTTAACGGATAAATTCATCGCGCTTTAGTATAGGTTTATTTGTTTTTCGGTATATTATACATGTCTTTGTTTTCTTTCATTACAATGAGTGAATGCGTAAGCCTGTTGCGCGGATTCCCCAGGGCATATAAGAAATGCAAATAATAGAAATCAAATCTAAAGCAAAGACAAAGCCATAAACAGTGTGTAGAGTTCCCCTGACGCAGAACTTGTTGAGACTGTGTAAATTTTTAATCTTTGAGGCGATTCTATGTTTGGAATTCCGCTATCTAACTTATAGCAAAGAAAGCACACCCAAAGACAAATTTAACGCACCATCAAACAACTTAAGTCGTAACGGGAAGAAGAACACTGGCCCGAGCTTTGTTAGTTTACTGACACAGAGAGATAATTCATAATTTCCTGAACAGTGATGTGACTAGTTTTCTCACTGGACTTAAACCATACCTCACGGATAAAGTGTACCAGCACGCGTAAGAATTTTATTAACCGCGGCATAGTCAAATAGACCACACCATCCTCACCCCGGTATCAGAGACCGTGCCCTCCCATAGAAACTGTTATTAAGAAAAGAGTCACAACAACAACTACAGATTCATTTTCCAGCGATTACGGGACCCTTTTATGTGCTGACCGCCTACCCGATAATACTGGGGGCTAGAACTTGAACAAAACACTCATACAATTTAGTTGAGGTGTAACTGCTGTTGTGTTATTCTATGGAGTGCAAGATTTTTTTTCACAATCGGTAAGTGAGAGCAAGATGAGTGAAGGCCTTTGCTAGCGCGTGTATGAATGACAGGAAATTAATTCTTTTGTGTGACCATTTTGTTAACTTGCTTACCTGGTAACATATATCTTTTCTGTATACCCTACATTGTTCCTTTAAGTGGGATAGTTGATAATTTGTTAACTCTGTTTAAAACCACCTCCTTTCCATTTGCTTAGTAAAGGGAAGAACAGCTGGGAAGAACAGGTTTTTTTTTTCTATCACTTATACCTAACTTGGTAACACCTCTTTCAGAGTAATTAACTTACTGTTAGGTTAACGTACCCGTGTTCCTGATATTATCTATCTCTGGACTGGGTTTGTCTTTGTCTAATGAGCGGGAAGGGCTTAGTCGATACCAATCTTCTTCACCCCCTCCCAAACTTGTTATTTGCATTTGTGTACTTATGATAATTTATGTAATATCTGATATTTTTAGTGATTGATGTTTAAAGTGAATAAAATCACATAAACTCATTTAGTTCTGTGTGTTGGACATACCCAAAGCCCAACATTTCCCCTATTCGTTTAATATAGTTTGTATCAACGTCGTGTGTGTGTTTGAAAACACCGAATCGGTGTGCGCGCAGATGCGAGTCTGGAAAACTGGCAAATAATTGTTTGACCAGGAGAGTGAAAGAGAAGATTGAGAGACACGATTTGTCGTAAATAAGTCTGTCTTTACTCTCCTCCAGCACGCTGTGAAGTAACTATTAAATCTCTACATTTTCTATCACTGAGCTTTCCATCATCATTTTCCACTCTAAACCGGACCACTATTTCTACGACTCTTTTCTCTCTAAATAAATTTACGACAACCACAATGTTGTAACAGTGTTTTTAAGATGTATAGCTCACCAAGTTGTAGCGGTTGTTCTTCATGGTCGTTGTAACCGACAACTAGTATTACGCGAATGGTCCATTTAAGCAATGTGGTATTCAGTCAAAATAGAAAATCCAACAGAGGGGCATATCAATAAATGCCAAGACCGTAGTACAGTATTCAACTCGTTGTTGTAAAGTTCATTCAATTTATTTGACATAACACGGTTGACGAGAGGACAACATTAGATCTTGACGATTAACGTTCAACAGGACGGTACATAACGTAGAGTTCATGTTTAAAAAAAATACAATTAGTCCTTTCTGTGCTAGAATCCATCTTGCAATTAAGGACAGGGCATACGGCATTATTATCCTAGCATACAAATTGAAGATGAGGCCGTTAACATTATAATGTCACATTCCAGTGTCCTGTGACCTTGGCAATGACTGTGAGATCCCCATTATGTTTTCTTACATCTAAGGTCTCATTCATAAGTATATCCTACTACTGTACTGGCCTCATGATTGATCATCATAGAATAACTGCATACATTCCTACCACAGACTTCCTTGGCGTATAACCTTAATTTATAGAGAATATTTGAGTCACCTCTGCTATAAGCCGAAACTATTCCAGACGGCCGAATAATGACTCATTTCAACAAAATCCACGTTAATCCCCGACAATCCCTTTTCTAGGCATCGGTCGGCTTTCAAATAAATTACATTCTTCAATCGTGAATCCATTTTTGGTACCGACATGTCGTCGATTCCAACTAGATGCTCGCGTTGAATAAAATTCTAATAAAATTATCATAATACCTGCGTTCTCCTCAGAGAAATCACACTTAACGTGGCCGGGTGACACCGTTACCGCACATCTTCTAAACAGAAGGACGGGTCATATAACAATAACTTCTGCCCGAAATACGGGTTTAAACCCCACAAATCATTGGACTGATCTTGGAATCTCAGCTTGCTCAACCAAGCTCTGACGTCGACTAATGTTTTGCAACACGTGCGTACCGAATAACCCTTACTCACCCTAGTGCACAATCGTGCGCTAAGAAAATAAAACTCACAAACAATTAATACTATCATATATGTAGATGCGCAATGTTTTAACAAAGGTAGGACCACAGATCAATGGACCTGAGACTACCAATATGTTAAAGCCTGTTACGGACTCAGAAAGGCCGCTACAGCTTCCTTACAAACCCCGCCAAAAAAAAAAAATTAATTCTATTAATTTTTTATTTTTATTTTTTTTACTACTCGCGGAGAGAGGTGAGTCAAATTTACATAATCATGTTTTAATAACACAATATGATATCTATATTAATCAATAATGAAAAAATGAACATGAAATGTAAATCAACTCAACTAAATAAAAGGTATGCACAAAAGCATACAACCACAAGAGACCGACTTTGGCACAATGTGGCAAAAAAAAAAATGAAATAAAATAGAGTATAAGAAATATTGAATTAAACCGAATGTAAACGGAAATGAAAAGAAATGTTAAAAGCAATGAATTAACATAAAAGAGATGGGAATGTCTTAAAAGTGAATAAGTGAAAGAATACAAATAAAAATCATGTACAGATCAACACACTTAACCGTTTCTCTAAAACTGATTAGAGGTACTAATTAAATTACGAATGTTAAATCACTGGAGTATAAATACTAACTTTCGTCATTATTATTAACTATTTCATAATTAAATAAATTAAATCTTATACTAATTACTTAAGATTTACTTGTGAACATCTAATGAATCGATTTTTTTCTTCTTATATTCGCACTGTTCTTAATTCATAGAAGTTATGTAAGTAACATTATCATGTGCGGGAGCAGTTAATAATGAACTAAGTTCCGCTCCATGAAAATCCAAGCACTCGAAATGTTATTTCCCCAAGAAGACATTATCACTGTTCAAAGTTATCTTCACATCACTGTCATAAGTAAGTGACTGTTATTTTCACCATTATAGCAATCTAAATGAACGTTCAATGTTATTTTCTTTTATAATCAATGTAGATTCTAACTCGAATGAATGTTAATGACTCCAATAATCAAGTTAGCATAAGTAGAAAGTTACAATTGCCGAGTTGTTTGTGTAGAGGTTCAGTTTTCTGCAGGGCGCAGCAGCTCACTTGACTCATTCGGACATCTGGACAAGATGTCAGCCAGAACATTCTGAGAACCAGGTATGGATCGTATGGTAAAACTATACGGTTGGAGGGCGATCGCATACCTTGTAGATTTGGATGATTTCACATCTTTAGTGTTGAGAGCAGTAAGAGCTTTTTGGTCGGATTCCACAATAAAGTGTGATCCCAGTAAGTATCTTTGGAGTTTTGTTATAGACCAAACAAGCGCAAGGAGTTCCTTATCGAGGACGGAATACTTCTGTTTTGTAGAAGTTAACTTTCTAGACACATAGAGAACTGGATGCAAGGTGCCATCATATTCTTGGAGTAATACGCTTCCTATTCCGTAATTAGATGCATCACTGCGCAAGATAAACGATATATTTGGATTAGGCAACCTTAAAACAGGAGCATCAGAAAAAAATTTTTTTATGATGTCCAACGCGATTTGATGTTCGTTAGACCACCGAATCACGTTAGCTGCACCTTTCTTTAGTAAAGAGGAGAAAGGCGCAGTAATGGTCGACAGATGAGGAATGAATTTACCATAAAACTGTATTAATCCTAACAAAGATCGTACTTGTTTCTTTGTTTTAGGTGTAGAAATGTTGAGGATCTTTGAGACATTACTGTCCTCTGTGTATAACATACCGCGACCAATGCGGTGACCCAAAAAAGAAATGTCGTGGAAACCCACAAATGCCTTCGATGGCTTAGCTGTTAAGTTATAATCTTGTAATGTGGACAGTAATGTGTTCAATCCTTGCATGTGTTCATCCCATGAGTCATTGAAAAGACATATGTCATCGATGTAAGCAATGACATCGGGATGATGAGACAGAATTCGACGCATCATGCGCACGAAAGTGGCAGGTGCGTTCACTAGCCCAAATGGCATAAAATTCCATTGGAATAGGCCCCGAGGGGTAGAGAAAGCAGTGAGTGAATTTGCCTTTTCTGTCAATGGGACTTGCCAATATCCCTTTGACAGGTCAAATTTAGAGAAGAAAGTAGAATTAGCTAATTTGACCAATAAATCTTCTAGAAGGGGTAGAGGTTCAGCGTCGAATTGTGTGACTTTGTTTAATTTCCTGTAGTCTACACAAAGACGGATATTGTTATCCTTTTTTCTGATGATCACCATTGAAGAAGAATATGGTGATATAGAAGGTTCAATTATTTTTAATTGAAGCATTTCGTCCAATTCCTTATCAACCTGAGAACGAAAGTGCAAAGGGATAGGGTATGGACGAACTCGAATTGGTGTGTCGTCAGTCAAGAGAATGTCATGTTGTATAACCGACGTATGACCTGGGATGTCAGTGAGAACATCCTTATAAGACTCAATAAGAGCAGAGACTTGCTGACATTGATCAGCAGATAGTTCAGAGGAAATAGTTACATCCTTCCAACTTTCAGTAGCACATAGTGGTACAACTGGTATCGGTAATGGTACGTCAAGAAAAGAAGATTCTTCTTCTTGGATGATCGATAAAGTGGTATATTGATGAATAGGAGGTGTAGGATCGTCAGTTGACTGGAATACTGACTGAAGATAGTCAGGACGTGTATGATATTCCTTTAACATATTAATGTGAAAGGTTTTATGTTTGCCCTTGATATCGACTATGTAGTCGACATCCGAAATTCTGGAGATTATTCTAAAAGGACCACTCCAAGTAATAAGTAGACGATTATTTTTAGAAGGCAATAACACATATGCCTCGTCACCAGGAAGAAGCTGGCGAAGACGTCTATACTTGTTTGCGAAAAGTCTAGCTTTCTCTTTTGCTTGTTTAGATGATGCGGTAACTAACCTACATGCCTCTATGATCCTTTTTCTCAAAGAGATCACATACTCATAAGAGGATTGAGTCTCCTCTTCGATATTCTCTTCAATGAGTAAGTCGTGGAGTAATGACATTGGTCCGCGAGGTTGGATGCCGAAAACTAACTGATACGGAGAGAAACCAGTAGCTTCGTTTTGCACCTCGCGATACGCAAAGAGGGCAGAAGGTAGGACTCTGTCCCAGTCCTGAGGGTGATCTTGCGTAATCTTACCCAGTAACTGTTTGAGTGTCCTATTCAGACGCTCAATTAATTCATTTGACATGGCATGGTAGATCGAACTAAGCGATCTATCAATACCCAACAACTTCATGACTTGTGACATAGATTCAGATACGAACTGAACACCATGGTCAGATAGGATCTTACGCGGAAAACCTAAGCGCGAAAAGATCAACCATAATGCCTCTGCAACACTAGCAGATGTTGTATTCTTCAGAGGTATGGCCTCGGGCCAAGAGTACACAAATCAATATAAGTGAGAATATGAGTATGTCCTCTGGCAGAATGTTGCATAGGACCAATGATATCAATAGCCATTTTCTCAAATGGACGAATCGGAATGTCCGCAGCTTGAATAGGAGCTGCATGGTATGGACCCCGAACTTTGACTTCCTGACATGTCATACACGACCGGCAGTAGATATTCACATCTCTGTGAATGCCTGGCCAATAGAATGCAGATAGCACTCTAGATTTGGTTCGTGAAAAACCCATATGGCCTGCGCATTGAGAGTCGTGTGCATGACGCAATATACGAGCTCTCATAGAAAGAGGTACTAAAATCTGAGACCGAAATGATGAATCAGTGTCTTGTATTAGTCTCACCAATATCCCATTCTTTAGTACAAAGTTATGTCTAGATTTTGCATTTCTTTTAGTAGACTTGTTATTAACTAGTTTTAAAAATCTATTAAATGAAGCATCATTTTTTTGCAATGTTATAAACGACTCCCGTGAAATAGGAGTGTCAACATCATCATCATTAGCATTGACCGCAGGTTCAGAAGGTGTATTCCGCAACATATCATTAGCTTGCGCTCTAGTTACAACTGCATTTGCAGTATGTATATGTCGCTCTTCCCATTCAGCAATCTGCTGTGGGGTACACTCTTTAACCCCATGTATGCGACCAAGTATAATATCACTTATAGGTGCAGGAAGAAGGCATGCGTGAATTTTTCCTGAAAAAAATGGTGTATGAAGGTTAACTATAGCTGTAGGAAAAATCTCCACAGTCCCTCCAAAAGTCACGCACTTTACGGTCTTGCCAGTAGCGCAGGACGGATCTATCAATGATTGCCTGATGCCGACAGTGGTGCAACCTGAATCAAATAGAACAGATGCAAGAATAGTGTTAACATAACCGCGATGTAATTGAAGGCATCCTGTTCCGTCATGTGTAGCAGCAGATGTGGCCGTACAAACCGTCGGGAGACTTGGCAAAACATGTCCGCATTGTAGCGTCGTGATCGCCTTGGGCTGGAATAGGGTATTACACTCCTCGCAAGACTTGACCTGCTCGAAATCGAGAGAACATGACATGGCACTATGTGCATTAACATTATTATCCTGTTCTTTGTTAGCCTGTGTATCTCTCAAAGCAACATTGGAGTGTTGTCGTGGTTTGCTCGAAGATCTATCTCTTCGTCGCGATCGATTTTGGCTATTATCTCCAAAATTGCTATTAGTTACATTTTTGTTTACGTTAAAATCACGGTTAGTATGACAATTACCATTGTGCCATTGAACATTCTGTCTGTTTTGATAACCTTGTCTATTATTGAAAGATTGTGATCTAAATTTCCCATTATGATGATAATTATTGCTTTGATTATTTCCAAAATTTTTTCGATCAAAATCTCGTGATCGGTGAGATTGGCCCCAGGAAACATTATAAGGAGTAGATTGTTGGAATTGTTTCCCCTTATAAAAATTGTAAGAATTGAAATTCGCGTTATTTCCCTTTTTAAGGTATCTGTCGTTATTTAAAGAACGATGTCGCGAATAATTATTTTGTCGCATAGCGAAAGCAACCGGCAATTCATCCTTAATCAAAGAATTGCTAATTTCAATATTCGGATGTGCTGTGCAAAATTGTATACAGCTTTGCTGCATGTCCTTAATGTTAGAATGATTACGTTCATGCAAAAAAGCAAGAAACGATGGGTTTACCGAGGATAAGACTTTATCGCGTAGCAATAAATCTCTTAATGCGTCATAAGTTTTCTCTGTTTTGGATAGTTCGATCCATCTGTCCAATGTAAGACTTATTTGTGTAATAAAATCGCTAAAATGCTTTCCGCTTTGTGGCACCATAGATTTAAAGCGATATTCATTTTCTGTCATTTGATATTTAGTAAGTAACGCAGTTCTGAGAGCCTCATAATTATTTTTATCAGCAGCAGTCGCCATATGATATACTGACACAGCTTCGCCCGTAAGTAGTTCTGATAATTTTACACAATACTGTGCTTTATCAACGTTATAGGCTTCACATGTTGCTTCGAACCTATGTAGGTAATGAATCACATCGTCTGATGGAGGATTAAATTTTGGTAATATTAAATGAAAATTTTTTATATTTCCGTGTTTAGATGAAGTTTGACCCTCATGAGTTTTCTGAGAATTAGCTTCCTGAGCTAATCTAAATTGTTCCAATTCCATTTCCTTCATTTTTTGTTCATGTTGAACCTGAAGCTGATATTTTCTTCAGCTATCAATCTCCTCTCTTCCATTTCCCTTTGCTTACTTTCCATTTCAATTTTAAGTTGCTTTTCTTTTTCCGCAGTTTTTCTCTCGTTTTCTGCAGCCTCAAATCTCCTTTGTTTCTCATTTTCTTCAGCCTCAATCCTTTTCTGTTCTGCCTCAAATCTTTTCTGTTCTGCCTCAAATTTCCTATTTTTCTCATTTTCTTCAGCCTCAATCCTTTTCTGTTCTGCATCAAATTTCTGATTTTCTAGTCTTAGAGTTTCTAACTGCTGAGACTTTTCATATTCAGCAAGTGCGAATACTTTTACCTCTTCAGGAGTCATCTGAAGGGATTTAGCCTGTTTAATAAAATAATCTAGTGAATACATTATGATCACTAAGTAGTTACTGTACTTTTTTCTTAGGAAATATTAGTTAATTAATGTGCAGTAATTTTAACTAATCACTCTAAGAAGTGTTACTCGTTCATGTCCCAGAACTGTATGCAATATCAGGTAATTTTCAATATACGTATTATTAATCAAGAAAAAAAAATAATTTATGCAATGCAATAATATGATACGACAAAAGCAATAGACAATTACAACAACAGTGACAAGACAAGATAGTTAATGACAAATGAAAACAATCGCAGAAATAAAAAAAGTAAGAATGAAAAAAAATAAGAAATAATTTTGCAGAAAGTGCAATGAAAACTGCGATAACCAATTAAACAAGACAATTGACAACACAGTGTATAAACATAGGTTTGTAAAAAAAACTGAACGATAGTAAGGTGAGACTGGACGGATGATACAAACAAAATACATCATAAAACTAAAGTACGGATAAAAATCACAACGAAAAAAACAATGAAACTGGACGTCACAACTAAACAGTCAGGTGTCACAGACAACCAGACACAGTGGACCTAAAATCCTTCGACACACAGGTGTCGGAACATTCCACTATGGGAAGTCTGCAAATAAATCTACAGAACAATTATGAAGGCCCTGAGATGAACCTGGGATGTCCCCTTCATAATTCTCCTACCCAACGAAAAACATTGAACATGGAACACGCAACATGAATAAAAAAGCAGTGGACATATATGCAAGATAAGGTGCAGCTCAAAGTAAAACGGTGGAGTGAACATACAATGTTTTTTTACTTATCTTTCAAGGAGAAAAAATATTCCTTGCATCCGGAACTGCATGTATGAGCCTTGTTATCTTAATTGACTTAACATAATGTCAGTGTCCAATGTCGAAACTGGAAGTTGAGGTTCAACGTTGTCCTTGACCTTCAGCTAACTGTCGTCTTGATTCCAAGTGTATGTTGACGTTACGTTTTGAAGATCGAGGTATTTCTCTTCAACCGATTTATTTGACTTTGAGAACGGTCCCTTCTTGAAAATCGTAATTTCCAAAACACGCTGGTTCCACCAAGATGTAGAGTAACATTTTGTATAGCTCACCAAGTTGTAGTGGTTGTTCTTCGTGGTCGTTGTAACTGACAACTAGTATTACGCGAATGGTCCATTTAAGCAATGTGGTATTCAGTCAAAATAGAAATTATAACAGAGGGGCATATCAATAAATGCCAAGACCGTAGTACAGTATTCAACTCGTTGTTGTAAAGTTCATTCAATTTATTTGACATAACACGGTTGACGAGAGGACAACATTAGATCTCGACGACTGACGATTAACGTTCAACAGGACGGTACATAACGTAGAGTTCATGTTTAAAAAATACAATTAGTCCTTTCTATGCTAGAATCCATCTTGCAATTAAGGACAGGGCATACGGCATTATTATCCTAGCATACAAATTGAAGATGAGGCCGTTAACATTATAATGTCACATTCCAGTGTCCCGTGACCTTGGCAATGACTGTGAGATCCCCATTATGTTTTTCTTACATCTAAGGTCTCATTCATAAGTATATCCTACTACTGTACTGGCCTCATGATTGATCATCATAGAATAACTGCATACATTCCTACCACAAACTTCCTAGGCGTATAACCTTAATTTATAGAGAATATTTGAGTCACCTCTGCTATAAGCCGAAACTATTCCAGACGGCCGAATAATGACTCATTTCACAAAATCCACGTTAATCCCCGACAATCCCTTTTCTAGGCATCGGTCGGCTTTCAAATAAATTACATTCTTCAAACGTGAATCCATTTTGGTACCGACATGTCGTCGATTCCAACTAGATGCTCGCGTTGAATAAAATTCTAATAAAAATTATCATAATACTTGCGTTCTCCTCAGAGAAATCACACTTACGTGGCTGACCACCGTCCACATCTTCTAAACAGAAGGACGGGTCATATAACAATAATCTTCTGCCCGAAATACGGGTTTAAACCCCACAAATCATTGGACTGATCTTGGAATCTCAGCTTGCTCAACCAAGCTCTGACGTCGACTAATCTTTGGCAACACGTGCGTACCGAATAACCCTTACTCACCCTAGTGCACAATCGTGCGCTAAGAAAATAAAACTCACAAACAATTAATACTATCATATATGTAGATGCGCAATGTTTTAACAAAGGTAGGACCACAGATCAATGGACCTGAGACTACCAATATGTTAAAGCCTGTTACGGACTCAGAAAGGCCGCTACATATGCATAACAGAGCAAAGAGGGTGAGAGACGGGGTTTGTTTTGATTTTGTGAGTGAGAGAGAAACGGCAAGTGGAAAGTGGAAGTTTGTTTATATTTTGCATGGGTGAGAGACTAGCTGAGTAGGCTACAGGTAGTAATGAGATATCAAGTAACTGTATATTTTCAGAGCCTTAGTCAGCACATTTGTCTGTGCTTTCTGGTGTGATTTGCTGCTGTCTGGGGATTACAATTTTCCACATAATAAAGTTTACCAGGCAGTCTACATCATACTGCCAGGTTTCATTTATAAGGCTGGTGTGTGGATTACATAACCACAGCCTTTTGTTGAAAGTGTCTATTGCTCCAGCATATACGGGCGGTCACCTTTGCCATCCAGTAATTTTCGGCAACACTGTCCGACTTATTAACAGCTGTCACGGAGTGTTCGAAGGTTTCGTCTAGGTTATTTTAAAATTCCTTACTTTTCTATTCCTTCACATTTTGTCTGTGTTCTCTACGAAATATTTGCACCTGCGGTCTGTTCTATTGTTGTTTTTCAAGTCTTCACTAATAGTCCTGTCATACGATCCTAATGCTATCTTCTCCTACAAAAGCCCTAAAAAAGTATTTCTTTAAGGACGTCAGTACAATTTATTCGCTTGGTCGAAACCACAGTGGTTCCCAGAGGATTATATTTCCGTGCCCAGTGGTCAACTGAAGACCGCCACGATAAATCTATTTACGTGTCTAAGCAAGAGACGGGAAATAATTAACTCTGGGCGTGGGAACGAAAATGTCTTAACTTCATGTGAACAAATGCTGAGTTTTAAAATCACTTGCTGATAACCGTTGGAAGAGAACGCAAGCTTATAGAAGAGAAGCCTCAAGCTGCCCCATATCTACAGTATATGTGCCTTGAGTGTGTAAACGCTACTAAAATTCTATTTTCTTAAGCTGTGGATAAGTCATGAGCGCGCAGTGGCAGAATCCTAGCCAGTTTCTGGATTTTGATTGTTGTAAATTGTTGCGAGTAAACCGCCTAGTTGCTCTATGCTACAGAGAGAACTAGTGCTTACGTCTCAAACCCTCTAGCGGTGATCACAAGTCAGCAACCCCGAGCAGTATACAGCATATAAGCATTCAAAAAACACCTCGTCAGCACCTGAACATCATAACTCAACTTCATAACCAGGTTAACAAAAAGCCTAGTCATCTCTTGGACTGTAGCCCCACTGAATCAAATTATCCAGTTGGTAATTCCTACCTACTGAGACGCCCAGGAGAAGTCCAAGCAGATAAGTCTACTGAAAACCCAGGCCAAAGTCAGAATTCACTTTTCCAAGAAATATCCATAGTCAGTGAGGAAAATAGCCTCTTATTCTTATCTGAACCAAAGACACTGACAGTATTCTGAATCCTTGAAAAAGTAATATCATAACTGTCTTTTTTAAAATTTCCTAGTATTTCTTTTTCAAAGTACATGACAACATTGATTTTATTATCCACTGTAAATTAAGTAATTATGTACATTCTGTAACTCACCATCATTCTGAGTTTGACTTAGTGGATTGTATGTTCTGTTCAGAAAAACATACTCAACCCTCCTTGTATTACTTGTTACTATTTCTTCTTAAAAAAAGATTGAGTAAGAAAGAGTTAGTCGTCGCCAGAAAAATACAAGCGTTGGTAGTTTAAAAGGTGAGAGAATCACTGACACCAACCTGTGCCCTTCTGTTGACTCTTTCCCTCATCACTAGCTCACCTCTGTGAAAACTAATGTCTAAAGGTATATGTGCTTTCTACACATCTTCCTTATATATATCATCATTTAAAAAATCCTCTACGACAACAGCCAGTTGATTTGGAGTATACCACTAAACATCGATTTCTGTTACCTACACGTAAGCAGTAGTTTTGCGTCCTGGATTATTTACCTACAGCACATATTGCCGCCAGTTGCAGGTAACCATCATCTCGAGACCTACGGACTGTCACCTTTGCCATCCAGTCAGTTTCGGCAACACTGTCCGTCCCATTGATAGCCGGTTACCACTGAGTATACTGGCATAACGACCGAGAGGAGTAGTCAGTTGCCAGTATTCGTCACCTGCTTTATAGTTCAAGTCTTCATTATCCAGTATAAGAGGTGCCCCAGCACGCCTACTGGATACTCGCTCGCCAGTAAAAGTCCTCATCGTTTGGATAGATTTGGATCAGTGAGTGCAAGTATTTCTGCACTCATTTTAATCTTCTTCACCTGCTAGTGTGGCCTCCAACCACAGGAAATTGTGAACGCTAGGATTTATGTAGAAGCTGTCATTTGAATATCCAAAATTCGGAGGAACTGTGTTAGGTTTTTCATAGTTGCGGGCTACTTACATACCAGGAATATTTTGCTCAAGATTGGAGAGGCCGTTTTCACCACTAAAAACTGGGGGCCTACCCCTGTTAGCTAGATAACCTGAGTAGTGAGAAAGTGTACGGGTGTTGGTAGTTTGGAGTTAGACGTTTTGCCTGAGAGATTGTTTGAAGTCTTTGTTATTTTACTGTGGTTGTGATATTGATACATTTACTAGCCCTTCAGAGCTAGTGAAGGCATTACTTATTGTTTTTTGTTCAATGTTGTAGATTCTTTAATAAATATACTTATATGTACTAAGCGGTCAGAATTAACTCTATTCTGTCACTTAATGTTTGCTGTTGTAGTCCTTACTGTAGTAGATTATTATATTTAGCATTGGAGGACGGACGAGGGTACAACATCTTAAACAGAGTCCGAGTATGGCTGGAAAGTAGACCCAAGATATTTGATTAAATCTCTCTTCTCTCCCGAAGTCCTACCTCTCTCCGTATTTTCATTAGTGACTTTTTCTCTATTTCCACATTACTCATTCATATTCTGGATAAACTCAGACATTCTCTATTTCCATACACGCAACAGTAAGTAGTTTTTCCACCTTAATCATAAAATGGTAGTCTTGTCATACTTGTCATGGATAAAACAACAACAAAGAAAGAAAAAGTTTAATTTTTTTTTTTAACGAAAGGGGAAAAAACACACTAAGATCGGGTTGTAAAAACTTGAGATGTTTGAGTTCATATTTATTTGATTTGTATCTGTCATTAGTAATATGTTTTTATAAGAACCCCATTAGACTGTCACTTTCCCTGCCTCTTTTTATTATTTTTATTAAAGGAAATGGACGGAGAGCTCACTAGTATCAGATGATCTTCATTTGCCTCATCTACCATTTTGGTCTACTCTGTTCAACCTAATTTTCGGTTATAATTATGATATTTTAGTTGAATTTTATCTTCAATTTTATGCTATATTCAAATACCTATTATTTTTTGTTGGTGGTGACGATTTACATAGAATTTTGTGACGGTATTGCCTTCCCTGCTTTGCGGTAGTGGTCCAACAGTGGCCAAAACTCAAGAGTATCTATTATAGGCTTCAATGGAGTCTCTTTACACAAGATTACTCTTGGCAGAAATGTAGATAGAGAAAAGTAGTAAAGCTTCTATCACGTGGGAGTCTTCACAAGATATTCAGATAAGCAAAAACAATGCTGGCTGTTGTTGAGCACGTTAATTCTGTAATCTGCCGACACCTTTTATGAAGAATTTAAGCAATGGTTTATTCTAGCTCGTTAAGCCCCCACCGCTGATTTACTCAGTGGAATTCTATTATTCTAGTATAGCTCTGTTTAGAGTGTGTGTTTAGTAACTTTGACTGAGACAAACATGTAGTACATTTAAAATGATTGAATCGAAGTTAAATTGGTATAATTACAAATAACAAAATTTAATAATCACTTTAAGTTTAACAGTTTAAAAGAAAGGAATAATAGTTAGTTACAAAATGAAATTTTCATTACTCGGGTGATGGTTTTTTGATAAGAAGTTCAAGTGGCAGCATATAGGTTAACTTAGCTGCCAATGATGATCCTTATCCTCCTCCTGATGGGTAGGTTCTTTTTGCTCTGCTTGCGCTCGTCTCTGGTCAAAGTTCAGGCTCCGCACGTTCCCAGAATATCAAGGAGTAACAGCCAAGCTAGTTCTGCGTCTGTCTATAAGACCCTCTTATGATGGCATCTCGCACAACGCCAGTCCACTTCTACCTTCACTTGGTTCCAGAGATAATACTTTCTGCTGGTACCGCCAATAACTGGTAATATAAAAAGACATGAAACGCTCTTCTGAGTATGGCGTTTTATGCCCCCCCATTCTATTCTACCATCCCATGTCAGAATTTACCCTAGATGAGAATTAAATTTAATCCCTCGGGATAAAACTTTCTTTACATTTAAACTGAATAGCTTTAGCTTTACATTACATTTAAATGAAAAGGTTAAACGTACAGATATAATATGTTTTACATTTACATCTCCACTGTTTGAAAAGTGTTCACAATATAAATTCATTTATGTTTCATTTACATTTACACTTGTGGAAAAGTTTGAAACTTCACATGATAATATATACATATATATATATATGTTAGTTCACATGTTAATAATAAAATATGAAATGTAAATGCACTACTTACGCCAATCTTGGCTACAGACTTGTTGCTCAGATGAATAAAAGAGACGAGTCGGTCTCTTACACGCGTCTGGGTGGTCTTTATTTTGACAATAGATTCCCTCTCTGACTCCGTGTGTTTCTTCAGTTTCCTAGTCCCGGTGTTCCTTATTAAAATGTAGAGATTTCCTGTGCTTTGTAAGTCTTATTTGGTTCTCCAATAAAAGGTCCAGTCCGATAAAAGGAATTATGAATCTAGTCTTCACTCTGGTGAGGTTTGATGTTATCTTGGCAGGCGTGAAATTCACAGTGAAATAAAACTGCGAAAATGGTCAGGCTATATTCCATCTCGTCCCACGCCTTCGTTTGTTATGGAGTTAAATAAACGCTCGATTCGTATTCAAACAGGTCGGGTGTGGTACTTTCAAAATATTTACGACATGGAAAAATTTTGTAAACGTCACGTCTCCCATATATGGTAATATGATGTTCGATGCCCTTGTGTACAAACTTCCAAACACACCTCTGTCCATCATAATATTTTGACCGTGTTTTTCTGGCGTAATGACTCAGGGATGGTCGCTAATCACCTGTGTTTCGCCAGACAAACAAATCTGGTTCTATTCAGCACTCCTGCCCAACACAAGCTTGGATAAACAAGCACCGTCGCTTGAAAAGATGGTCAGACAGATTATGCGATAAAATATTGTCGCTGACCGTCTAATAACCTGGCGTAACTTAACACGTCTTCGTGAAGCGTGAATGCGACACAATAAGATAAGAATTACTCCCGTAGGAAATACTGCCATAGGGGAGTGGCGTGTTAGAGACTTTCCCCATGCTATGACCAGAATAAAGAGTAAAATGTATGAAAGGGAAAAATGAAATGCCAAATAAAAGCGATCGGAGAGAAAAATGAAGAAGAAATGATACTGCCGTAGGGCTGGAGGTGTGAGAGATCACACAAAAGGACAGGGACAGACATTTCGTCACAAATTTGTTTTCTTAATTCTTGAAATTTAGAGTATACAACTTTTTGTTATCGGTGGTTTTCACGTGTCGTGTTGTTTGTGATATTTCGTTGTTTTTCATTTCATTAGGAAAGAGGCTTTTTTTACATGTTGTTTCTATTATTTCATGGTGTGTCCGTTTTTTTGTGAATTACGTATTAGAACATTTTGACTATTCTTTGGCTTGTATTTCTTAAATAGTATTATTTTTATTATTACTTTGATTACGCTTACGTGGATACAGACTTGATATCCTCAACCAGTATATATGGGGACAGGTATAGTGGAGTAACTACCGCCCTGTTGGACCGGAAACGTCCCGGGGGCCCTCTACATCGAAGGGGCCCCGAAAAGAATTGGTCAGAAGGGACCCTCCCCTTTATACAACTCCTTTAAATTTCCTTTGCTCATGCGTTTCTCATTCCCATTTTTTTAAAAATTCCTCTCTACTTTCAATGGTCCAGAGTTCTTGACTTAGTTCCTGGCATGCCGGTGTCACTATCGCTTGCCCTTGCTCGTGATTTGGGCATGTCGCACTCGACAGTCACGACGATCCTTAAGAACAAAGAAAAAATTCTCCAAGCTGTTAAAGGATCCGCTCCACTGAAAGCTACAAGGCTTGTCTCTGGGTTCACTTTTGTGGTGAGTGGGGGTGTGGTTGTGGGGAGTGGAGAGTGGTGGTGTTGGGTGTGTCGCTGCTAAGAAGTGTGGGTTGGTGTGTGGTGGATTTTGGGTGTGTGTTGGTAGGGGGAGAGTGGTGGGGTGGGGGTGGGGTGGCGGGGGTGTGGGGTGCGTGTGGGAGGCTGCGGGGGAGGGGGGGGCGGGGGGTGCGCGCGGGGGGGTTCGTGCATGGGTGGGGGCGGGCGAGGGTTAGAGCGGGAGGGGGTGGGAGGGGGGGTGCCGCCGTGGGGTGGGTGGGGACGAAGGGTGCGTTGGGAATGGACGGTAGAAGCCGGTGGGATGGGGGGAGGGGGTAGGGAGGGGTGAGAGGGGGTGGGGGAGGGGTGGGTGGGGGACACGGGAGGAGGGGGGGGAGTGGGGGGGAGGGGGGAATAAAGGAGCAGTGTGGGGAGGGTAGAGGGGGTGCTCTGTGAGGGCGGGTACCGGAGTGTAGTTGTATGGGAATTAAGGAGAAATGGAGTGTGGTGGGTTGCGAATGAGAGCAAGGTAGGGGCGGCGATTGAGGGGAGTGGGAGGAGTTGAGGGGTGGGGGGGACGGAGGAGGGGGTAAGGAGATGGGGGGTGGGGGAGGTGAGGGATGTGGAAGGAGGAGGGAGTAGGGTGGCCGATTGGCGGGTGGTGGCTGGGTTGGTGCAGTGGGGTGAGGGCTGGTCTAAGGGAGAGGGAGGGGGGAAGTTGGCGGAGAGGGTTAGAGGTGAAGTTAGCTAGGATGTGAGGGGGTGGGGCGTGGCGGGTAGTAGGGCGGTGTGGGGGGGTAGAAAAAGAGTGAGGTGGCGAGGGGAGGATGGTCGGGAGGGGGGTGGGTTGGGGGCCGGGGGATGGGGGGGTGTGGGTGGGAGGGGAGGGGGGGGGAGGGGGGTGTGTGGGGGGGGGGGGGGTGTGTTAGGGGTTTGGGGAGGGGGTTGCGGGCGACGGGCGACAGCCAGGTGGAAGAAGAGTGGGGGTGGAGATGAGCAGACGAAGCCCGTGGGTTGCTGCGGGCCGACGGCCACAGCACTGGTAGGCAGTATGGGTGGTGGGGACGTATTAGTGGTGCGCCCGGTGGGGGCTGGAGACAGTCCAATAGGTGATGCTGAGGAGGGCGCTAGAACAAAGGGGGGGCGTGTTAAGCGGGTGGTATGGTCAAAGAGGGCCAATCGAGTAACGAATCCCTCAAACGCGGGGGAGAACCACCCCGGGTAGCGGGACCTGGTTCATGAATTTACCATACTCGTTTTAACTTCGATATAATGCGCGAACACCAACTATGGAAATAGTAATGGATAAGGAATGGATGGACCTCAGGGCAAATTAAGTATTAAAACATCCTTATTAGGGCGGGGAGGGGGGTAGGGTGCGCGGAGTTATAACCATACGAAATGGTACGCTTTTACACAATATTTGTAGTGGATTTACTGTTGAACCCAATTTAGAGATCCGACCTCAAATGTAATTTTTATCTATCGTGGATGCGCGGCGGGTTCTGTTTGCGAGCAGTCGTGGTCTCAGATGGTAACAATGAGGTCCGGAAGGGGTGAGGTGGTGCGCAAGTGGCAGGTAACGTTATGCGGGTGTTGAGGCTGTAAGTATCACCACTGTGCGCGCGTGGGTCTTGGTAGCGGGTGATAAAGGTTTGGGTTCCTGGATGGGTGTGGGTGGAGTGTTTGCGTTTGTGGGCAGGATCGCTCATGCCCCTATTTGCTGGCGGGCCGCTCAAGGCTCACTGCTGTGTGATTATGTGATTAAGAATGGTGTGGTTTAGGCCAGATAAACGGATTGGGGTTGGATTGTGCGGCTATGGTGTTTGGGATCAAGTTTGTTTTGTTATTCGTGAGGGTCTGTGGGTTTTGGGGGAGTAATTGCGAGGTTAGGAGAACGATAGCGGGGGTAGGGATTGGTGGGAGGGCGTCCGCGGTGGTTCCGGTGGCTCGACAGAGCTGGTTGAGTGGTCTGGTGTTGAGACCGAGGGCGCTGGTGATGAACGCGGAGGTGTGTTGTGGATAGTGATGGGTATGGGGAGTTATGGGGTGTGGGCGGGTTTTTTTTTTTCTTTTTTTTGTTTTACTTTTTTTTGTAGTTTTTATTTTTTTTTTTTATTCTCATTTTTTTTCTTTTTTTTCTTATTTTCTTTATTTTATATAACCTTTTTTTTTATTTTTTTCTATTTTTTTTTCTTTTATTATTCAGGGGGGTACAAGGACGCGAGGTAGCCACGAGGTGTCGGTTTATGGGTCTCGACGATGTTATGAGGCTTGTCATTTTGTTTGGGGGGGATCTCTTTCATGTTCGGCCCAAGGGGTCCTTTGGGCCCACACCCAAATGTCCAGTGCTGATTTGTGGGGGTTGGTTATTCCAAATCATGGTTTAGCCGTGTGGCTGTTTTGATTTTCTTGATTTTTAGAATTTTTGTTTGAAGTGAAGCAGATGCCACATTTAAGTGTGTGACCACACTCATTTCTCCTAATCACCCCACCCCACACCAACACCCCCCCACCCATTTACACCCTATCTCACCAAAACCCCCCCACACATACCACCCCCCAATTACCCTCCCTATCACCGTTTCTAACATACACTACCAATACCCCCCCTGTCCCGCACACGCATCAATGCACTCGCACAAGTGAAAGTATAGCCACGACAACTGCCCCCCAAAAAACTGTTCAACCTCAGGCGTCTTACTGGACTGAACCACCCAGTCCCTGGGGACACCCGTACATGGACCGGGTTCGCATCCGTTGGTCCGCATTAGAATATCCAACCCTGGGCAGGGTCGTGCGTACCACTACGACCCTTTGCAATACCCACTCCCCGAAAGAACAGCACTCGTCCACTATAAATACCTCCTATCTACAATCTTCACCCATCTATTTCACAAACTTCATTCATATCTTTGTGACAGACATACGTCCTACTACTCCGTCAAAGGTTGGACCAGTCTCACAGGCCCGTAAAAACCGCTACTCCTGGGTAGGTATACCCGTCATAATGCGCTTCTCCTTATCGTTCGCACTAGATCCCCCACTACAGTAGTGAGTTTTACCTACTCTATCCCGAACCACAACATATCTACCAGAGGCAGGTCCACCCTCGATGGGCCCAGAGGTCCTCCACCTGATCTTATGTCACCTGCTATACCCTTGTACCCACATGGGGGGGAGAACCGCGGTGAATACATTCCAAAATGACACCCCCCTATGCAAGCAGTTCTCGCCCCCCTGATATGCAAAGTTGAATCGCCCCCGCCACCACGTCCTCCCAACATTGCCAGCTCCCCTTGTGTGTTTCTGTGGATTCCCCCCCCACCCACCCCCTCACCCTATCCTTGTACCCACCATTTTACTCCATTTTCGCGTGGCCCCACCCCACACCATTGGGTTCCGCCTGCCTGCCCCGCTGGAACCCCTCACTCGCCATAAACTACAATCCCCCCCCCAATATGCACCCCCCCACCCCCCCCCCCTCTATCCTTAGCCCCCCCCCACCTAAAGCCCCCCCACCACCCCAGTCTATACCCCCCCCCCCCCCCCCCCCCGCCACAGCAGTACCCCCCTACCCATCCCACCCCCAGTACCCACCCGCCCCCCCTCCAAAACTCTCCCCCCCCCACTCCCCCCCTCCCCACTATCCATTCCCTCCAACATACCCCCTCCCTCACCCCCCACCCCCCCACCACCCACCTCAGCGTACTCTGGCCCTGCGACCCGGGCACCCGACGTGTGTGTTACCACTCATGGGCAGGTTTCTCGGAACTTCTGATCTACATTTACACAGAACTATGCATATATTATGCACCTCTGCATCCCCCGTCCCCGACCCAGATGCACTACCCCCTCCCCCAACTCCCCTTGTCAACAGTTATAGTCTGCAACGGCACCCCCCCGTCCCGTCTACCGTCAAAACTTGATGTACGCCATTGGGCGACACCTTCACGAATGAACTGTCATTGATTCCGTGTGCTAACCTTCTCCTATTTCCCCACCTACCTTTATGCAACCATCCCTTTATGTCTACTGATCGGACGTCACCCTCATCATATATTTAACTTGGCGGGGCGAAGTTCAGGCTATACCCAGCATGACCCCCCCCCCATTGTTACACTGACTGTTCCTGTTGATATTATGTGTGTTTTTTATTCCCAGTCAATAAATGTCCTATGAAAACATGCCTGCAGTGTCAAAACAGCCATCCTTGACATACTGCATTTGAGGCGTATGGGTTTTTTTATTTACAGGATCTACATCTACACTCTACGAGCCTAAAACACCATTCGCCGTCACATTCATTCGCACCCAACACTCAATTCATCATTACTATGAAGCTCGCAACTACACATCTAACAACATGTAAACTATGGTCCCCTGTCTTGGGCCCCAGTGATCACGCACCTCAACAAGAAAAAAAAGACAGTTACATTTCTGGTGGACCAGTTACGTGGGCTCTTATGATACATTTCTTGTCGCCAATGTGGCCTAGAAACTTACATTTCTGATGGACCAGATCTGTGGGTTTACTTTTTAAAAAGAACAGAGCGAGCATTTGACATTATTGTTGACATTTATGGATCCAGAAATTTACATTCCTGGTTGGCTGTTACATGTATGATGTCTCCAGTTTTGTCGAGAAAGTTACAAGAAGGACAAGTACACATTACACTTCGGATCTGTGGGTCTAAGCTACACACGGGACAGCCGTAAAACAGCGCGCTAATTCTACACTTGCAAAAGTAACGGTTTTGGCTTACAAAACAGGACAGATATAGGTCATCAACGGTTGACACAAATAAACAGTACAACCTAGCAAATTATATTATTATAATGTCTACATAAAGCATAACAAACAAGACATGTACTGAAGTTGTGAATACCTACTAGGCATTGCTACGTGGGAACCATAACACTGCATAGAAGAGCCAACAGGGGGATTCCCCCACCTATTGTAAACAGTACTGCGGGTGTTACACGTTTCATTCAACAACAGACTTTTCTAGGTCAAAGTATTCAAGCTACATTGTTGGAGGTCAATTGTTGCGGGTAAACGAGTCAAGTGTCAAGTGTAAACATCAACGTGAAAAAGGCGTAAAACATTGAAAACCACCCAAAAGGGCCCCCCTAATTTTCGTCATAAAGTAACAGTTTTGCAGTTTTTGGTTCAGTTGAAGTTACCACCTGTTATTGTTACATGTTGGATTTTGAACTTTTACACCTGATTGTAATTTCACGTTCAAACTCGCATTCCACACATTTATTCGTTTTGTTTTATTGCTGGAGCAACAAACTTGTATGTTTAGTTTTAGAAATTTCAATTGTTTTGGAGCAACATTTTTGGCCCCACCCCCAACTGTACAACTTGAAGGTATTCCATTCAAAAAACGGTTTAATTGTCATGTTACATTGGTACAGGACAACTTTATATTCTGTAGTTTGCTATTAATGACAGGTTTATTTACTTATTAGTACTAAACTTACTCTAGGGTTTTTTACTACATTTGGCAACTTGGACCATAACCTATGCCACTTAGAAGGCGGGGTTTTATTTTACATTTATTCTGTTTTTGTTTTTTCATTCAACAATCAGGAAATTTTCTAGGTCAGAGCATTCAAAGCTATCATTGGCGTGGAGGTCATGTGTTTGTAAACAGTATCGTGGAAATTGTAAACATTCAATGTGCAAGCCCTAATTTGAGAAGGTCATAGTAACTTTGGTTCGTGAATACCACTTTATGTTACAGTGGATTTGACGTTCAGTGCGCGTTTGACATTTCGTTTCTGTGTTCGCAAGGAGCAAGAAATTTATTTTAGTTTCAGCTGTGACTGAACTTTTTCTGCAACACATTGAAATTGATTGCTATATGTTTATGTTACTTCTACTGCTTTTGGTGTTTTTTTTCTGCGGGTTTTTCGGTTGGTGGGTCTTACGGTAAATATGCCACTTGATCGAGGCTTACTGTCAGCGTTCTGTAGGTGCAAATTTTCTTAATTTGGAAATTTGCTAGTGACAATTGGTCGCTATTGATGTTAGCTGTGATGTAATTGTACTTAACGTTGTTTTTGTAATATTTTGTCTGTTTTTTTCAGTTTTGATTGTCGATTTGTTTTGTTTGTATTCTGTAGGTCTCTCCTTTCTTGTGTATTTCTCTACACATTTTTGGTTAAAACAGTGTTGCCATTTGTATTGTTTTGTATTTTTGTCTTTGTATTTTTTTTTGGTTGTACTACATTACTGTCATGCACAGTCTACATACACATACTTGGTCATGTTTTGATATTATTGATAAGGTAGACTCTTCATATAGAGTTTCTTAAATAATATTATATAAGATATTTATACAAGTTCTTTGATAAAAGACTTGTTATCTACAAAGATTGAGACAAGGTGAAATACATATTCAAGTTCTTTATAAAAAAGACGTGTGCCCATAGTGAGTGGGATATAAGGGAATTTTTTTTTTTCCAAGGTACTCAAGTGATTTTTTTGGGTACATTATTAGAAAAAGTGGAACATACAAAGTTTTTCTAAGACAAGACAGTAAAATTGGTGAAGTGAGTATACAAGTCTAGCATTTCAGACTTGTCTGCTCCATTAAAGTGGGATATTTTTAAATATTTTCTGCAAGTTACTGATCTCAGTAGACAAGATGTCTACATTGGACTACTTTATTACAAGAAGGGAGAGCTGAAAATTGATAAGAACTGGTCAAAGTTAGAACAATGGGGCTGTTGCTCAGTATGACAAAGCATTAGCTGCTGCTGAAGAGAAAAAAAGCTCAGGCTGAGAGAGAAAAGATTAGAAAGAGAAGCTGCGGCTGGAACAAAAAAGGCTCCAGACAGAAGAAGGAAGATATGGCTGCTGACAAGGAAATTGCAGATTTGCAGCTGCTGCAAAGGAAAAAAAAATTTCAAGCTGAACAAAAGAGATTAGACAAAGAAGCTGCTGCTGAGGAGAGGAAAGCTAGAAAAATCAGAAAAATGGAACATGAGGAAAGAAAACAGAAGATGGAACTTGATGAAAAACTCGCAACTTTGGAGTTAGAGAAATTGAAATTGGCGAGTACGGGTGCTCAGCAAACAACTTCGAGTACGACAAGGGAGTTTGTTAGTAGGATTAAATTGCCTCATTTCAATCCTTTAAAGGATGACGTAGCAGATTATCTAGATAGATTCCAATTTTTTGTGCGATACGCATAACATAAAAAAGGAAAAATATGTTGAACAACTGATGCCATTTTTTACAGGTGACACAGTGACTACTCTTATGACAATAGACGAACATGAGAGGACTAATTATGATGTTGTCAGGGCAGCATTACTAAAAAATATCAACTAAAACAAGAAGACTATCGTCTTCGTTTTAGGACAATGTTGCCAGAAAATGGAGTAGATTTCTCTGATTTTGTTACAAAGATACGTCGTACATTTACACGATGGGTTGAGTTGTCTCAGATTGAGAAAACATATGAAGGTCTAATGGACTTATTATTGCGAGATAAGGTTTTGTCATCTGTTAATGATTCTTTTCTTGCATTCCTTCATGAGCGTAAGCCTAAAAACTTAAAAGAAAATGGAGGAATACTGTTGTCAGTATGCCACAGCACATCCCCATGCTACAGTTAGCAATTCTAAAGTGAAAGAAGGGTTGCCAGCTGCTTCGGCAACACCATATGGCCCTAATTTCAAAAAAAAATTTCAGGGTGCTCAACAAAATTGGAATAGGGGAAGTAATCAAAATTACACTCAGAAGCGGAGTAATCCAACACATGATGGTTCTTCGTCTATGCAGTGGAGACAAGATGGTAGTTCTCGTAATTTTAGTGGTAATAATTTGAGACACTTTCGCAAAGGCTATCCAAATAATAACTATTCAAATTTTCGAGGTAATCATTCTCGACGTCAAGATTATGACGATGGTGAATTTAGAAACCGGGATTCAAACCGGAATGATGATTACAATAGGCAAATGATATGATAACAATTACAGGGGAAATGATAGTCGAAATAATTACAGGGGAAATGATAATCGAGGTAGACCTAGGTTTAACAAGAAAAGACCTTACCAACAGGCAAACTCTGCGCAACAAGAGTTTGATGGAGCCTGTAATACAGTAAATGATAGTGGTAACTCTAGGGCTATCACTGGTTGTGCTTTCGATTTTGGGAGAGCAACTGAATGCCCCCAATGCTTAACATTGTTTGACTCATCAACTGTATCTACGCTAAGTTGTGGTCACCCTCTTCCTGCTCTACCTGCTACAGTTGCGCATGATGGGAGAGGATCTCTCATCTTAGATAAAGGTCTAATAAATGATAGGCTAGTCTCAGTACTTTTCGATTCGGGATGTACTACCGTCGGGGTTAAGGAGTCTCTGATAGATCCTTGCTGTGCCACTGGAAAAACAATCAAATGTGTTACATTTGGTGGTACTATGGAAAAGCTATCCTACTGCTATTATTAGGATTGACACTCCTTTCTTCACAGGAGATGTCCATGCATGTCTTCTTCCTAATCCTATTGCGGATCTTATAATCGGTCGTATTCATGGGGTTAAGGAATGCACCCCGCAACAAATTTCTAGTTGGGAAGAAAAAAACATTCAAACGGTCAATGCAGTGGTGACAAGAGCTCAAGCTCTTAATCCCCCAACTTCATCTGATAATAGTAATGAAGTTGATAGCCAAGACGAGCACTTGGTGATTTCCCATGACTCGTTTGTTAAACGTCAAGAAGAGGATCCTTCTTTGAAGAAATACTTCCTTCTTGCAAAGAAAGGGGATCCCAATCAAAATACGAATCACAAATCGTATATTACTATGAAGAATGGTATATTGGTACGAATGGTACAACACTCGGACAAGTCTATGCATTCGCAAATTCTTGTGCCTAAGTGTATGAGAGCCTTAATTCTTCGGCATGCACACGATTCTCAGTGTGCAGGACACATGGGTTTTTCCAGAACTAAAACTAGAGTCCTTGCGTCATTCTTTTGGCCATTCGTGAATAAAGACATCCGAATTTATTGCCGATCTTGCAAAATTTGTCAAGAGGTCAAGTCTAGGGGTCCGAGACATGCTGCTCCTATTCAGGCTGCAGATATTCCGATTCGGCCGTTTCAGAAAATGGCTATAGACATCATTGGTCCGTTCAAAATTAAGTCAGCCAGAGGACACCAATTTATCCTCACTTGCGTGGACATGTGCACGCGTTGGCCAGAGGCTATTCCTCTGAAGAGCATATCAACTGTCGATATCGCTGATGCTCTTTGGCTCGTATTTTCTCGTCTGGGATTCCCCGGAGAAATACTGTCGGATCACGGCACTCAGTTAATTTCGGACGTTATGTCTCAGGTAATGGCTACGCTAGACATTAAAAGGTCTCTCAGTAGTATTTATCATCCAATGTCCAATGGATTGGTAGAACGTCTTAACAGGACACTAAAGAACTTACTTGGCAAGATAACGGAGGATCATCCTGAAGATTGGGACAGGGTTTTACCTGCAGTCCTCTTTGCCTATAGAGAGGTTCCCAACGAGCATACAGGGTTTTCTCCTTTCGAACTTGTCTTTGGCGCGCAACCGCGCGGGCCAATGTCCTTGTTACACGATTTGATAACTTCCGATAATATTGACGATGATACACAATCGTCATATGAATATGTTATAGCTCTTAGAGAAAAGATTATCGAATCGTGCAGGTTAGCAACTTCATCTTCCGAATTTGCGAAAGACAAGACGCCTACGTCAACTTTGTCCTGGAGACAAAGCATATGTCTTACTGCCCTCAAGAGAGAATAGACTTCTCATTTCTTGGAAGGGTCCATACACTATAGTCTCGAAAATTTCTGATGTCGACTATATTGTCGATGTGGATGGAAGGCATAAAACCTTCCATATAAATATGCTAACAGAGTTTATTGAACGTCCAGACTATTTACAGCCTATTTTCCAGGCGACGGACGACTCTCCAGTTCAACATGGTCACATCTCATCCCTGTCCGTTATACAGGATGAGGAAACTATTTTTTCTGACGTGAACTTACCTCTTCCTACGATTCCACTTACTTCAACGGAATCGTGGAGAGAGACGTTACAGTCTCTTCCAACTTGTCTTTTGAGGAACAGCGTCAAGTATCCTCTACGTTACAATCATATCAGGATGTCCTTACCGACATTCCTGGACACACAGATGTCATAGAACATGACATCATACTTACTGATCGTAATCCGATCAGAGTAAGACCATACCCAAATACCTATTCATTTTCAAGCACAAGTCGAGAAAGAATTGGATGAAATGATTCAACTACAAATAATTGAACCATCCACTTCAGCTTATTCTTCGTCGATAGTTATTGTTCGAAAGAAAGACAATAACATACGTCTTTGCGTTGATTATCGCAAATTAAATCAAGTTACGAAGTTCGATGCTGAACCTATGCCGTTATTAGATGATCTACT
Source organism: Oreohelix idahoensis (assembly GCA_024509875.1). NCBI lineage: Eukaryota > Metazoa > Mollusca > Gastropoda > Stylommatophora > Oreohelicidae > Oreohelix > Oreohelix idahoensis. Next base: position 22,769 of record JAMPIV010007003.1, on the reverse strand, counting down.
TATTAGACTTTCTAAAGCTAAATTCTTTACTAAACTAGACTTGTCGAAAGGTTATTGGCAAGTCCCATTGACGGAACACGCCAAACCTCTCACTGCTTTTTCGACACCTAGGGGTCTGTTTCAATGGAATTTTATGCCTTTCGGGCTTATGAACGCCCCAGCGACTTTCGTGCGCATGATGCGACGAATTCTATCAGATCGTGCAGATGTCATTGCATATTTAGACGACATCTGTCTTTTCAGCGATACTTGGGAAGAACACTATGTGGGTCTAAAGGAATTGCTATCTACTCTACGTGAGCATAGTTTGACTGCTAAACCCTCTAAAGCTTTTGTTGGGTTTAGTGAAATTTCCTTCCTAGGTCATCGAGTTGGTCATGGTCTGTTGAAGACAGAGGACCAAAACATTTCAAAGATATTAAATATCTCGGTTCCGAAGACAAAAAAGCAAGTGCGTAGTCTCTTGGGATTGATACAATTCTATGGAAGATTCATTGAGAATCTGTCCTCCATTATGGCACCACTTTCAACGTTATTGAAAAAAGGTTCTCCTAATATGGTGCGTTGGTCCCAAGAATGCCAATCTTCATTGGATCAGGTTAAGAATTTGTTCTCATCTCATCCTATCTTAAGACTACCGACGATTGATAAGACTTTTGTCCTTCGTAGTGATGCCTCTTCCACTGGCATTGGAGCGGCACTAATGCAGGAATATTCAGGAACTCTGCATCCTGTAATGTATATTTCTAGGAAGCTGAATGCGGCAGAAAGGAATTACTCGGTTTTGGACCGTGAATTGTTGGCTATGGTTTGGTCCATTCTTAAGCTACAAAGGTTCCTTCTGGGCGCGCATTTCTTTATGGAAACCGACCAAAAAGCTCTTACGGCTATGCAAAGTAAGGATTTGAAGAGCTCGAGATCTACTCGTTATGCTATTGCTCTTCAGCCTTTCCATTTCACGGTGCGAGCTATCCGTGGTTCGGATAATGTGATGGCGGACATATTGTCTAGATGCCCACATGATTCCAGTTAAATCTTGTGTCCTAGTTTTTCCTGATATATTTTCAGACTTAGGTCTGTCCTTAATATCATAATATGTTGTAATACAAATGTATTTGGATGATGTTTAGATAATTTAACAAATTTCATTTTGTCCATCCATCAGTGATATGTTGCTAAAATAGCATTGACATTTGTATATTGCTATGATTATATTATTTAGTAATGTTTGATATATGATTGGTATTGCCAGCAACTTAGGTTTCTTGAATGGTATCCCTTAGTTTGTTTGGCTTAAAGGAAATATTTTCTCCTATGTTGGGAGATGATTTGTACCCTCTTCTATTGTACCTGATATTAGGTTCATTGTTTGCATGAGCACAGAAGTGATACTGGTGCTATCTTGCTCATGAACATATTAAAAAAAAAAAAAATTGCATTTTTTTTTTTACAGGGGGGTGGTAGTAATGTTGCTGTCATTTTCGACGGAGTCATCTGTCAAGTTATTTGCTTATGTTTGTATCATAAGTATAATTGTGTCTTTACCTGCGATGTCAGGTTGATTAGGGGTTGTCTTCCCTTGTTTATTCATTCATTGTGTTTGACCTGTAGGGTCAGAGGTTGACAGTTCGGCGTAGGCCTATGGGAAGGTTTTTTAAGCGGGAGTGAGATATACTTCCGGGAAGCCGGGAGGTCCTGTTTTTCTGAAGGGACCAAGAGTCCATTGTTTTTTCGGGGAGAATCTTCGAAGTAACTGCTATGGCAGTTTTCCCCCAGTGAATCTCTGTGCGTCGGGATGACGACAGAATTCCTTGTGATGTTCTGAGGATTCATTTGCCAGGTAATACCGACCTTTATGCATTATTACGCTTTTCGGTGGCAGAACATGTAAAGGATTACCTAGGGTGAACAGCAGCTCACTGATCCGCCATTTCAGAACTTATATATTTGTGCTCGAGGTAGCCATCCAAGACTGTTAGTCTTATATTGTCCAGAAATCCAGTGACGAAGATATATTGTGGGAGCCGCAGATTGGCGGAATTCATATCTACAATAAGTATTACTGCAGGGTTGATGATAACCTATTTAACAGAAGTACATGGCCGACGTCAGAACGAGGCCTGTGCTTTCGGCTATTATACTACAGCCTGATATGTGCAATTGGCGGGGAGTGCCAAGTTGCACCTGTGTGTCAAAGTAACTAAGGCATCTGACGCGTTTAGTCAGAGACGCCAAGGGCGACGCTACGAACTGTCATTATTGAAGAACTTTGCTATTGACCATGCACGTCTATTCTGATGTTTACCTTTTTGAATGCCAAATGTATACCTATCGATGTCAGGTCAGCATGACCTTGTTACACTGACTGTTCCTGTTGATATTATGTGTGTTCCCGTCAATAAATGTCTTGAAACATGCCTGCAGTGTCAAAGCATCCTTGATTACTGCATGTGAGAGTATGGGTTGCAGGATCTACATCTATACGAGCCTAAACACATTCGCGCCTTCATTCGCACCCACACTCAATTCATCATACGCTCGCACTACACATCTAACAACATGTATACTGTCTTGGGCCAGTGATCACATCAACAAAGAAAAAAAGACAGTTACACCGGGATTGATGCTTGTGATATGCTTGCTGATAACGTTAGTGGTACACTGGTAGTGCTAGCAATGGTTTTGAGAAAAGGATTGACAGAGTGGTTAGAGCGCAGGTCTCTCGCGTCTAAGTTCCCGGGTACGATTCACGGGATCATCATGCTCCAGTCTACCCAGATGTAAATGGGGACCTGGCTTTGCTTTTGAGTTAGGGAAGGAAAAGGCAGCGAGGAAGGGAACTGGTCACCCCACCTTTCGATGCTGGACCTAGTATAGTAAAGTCTCTAACACTTCACTCCCCTGTGGCAATATCTGCTATGGGACTCATTTTGCCTTTTGAATGTTGCTGCTGTTGAGAAAAATATGTTTGATAGCGATTTGATTACACATGCGGATGAGGATATAAAAGTGCAAGAAATGAGTACCAGCTCGATGCTAGTATATAGACATCACAAGAATCCTACACATAAAGGTCACTTTAAGGATGTTCTGACAGCAGGTGATGAAAGATTTATCATTTAAACTGGATCTTGTCGACCAGAGGGACCTTTTCCCATTGACAAAGAAACAAGTTTTCGCTTCTAAGCTAATTGTTATGAAACAAAGAATAAAGCCGGATTGGAACTTTCACGGAGTTGGTTGTGTTATTCTGAATTACTTGATTGTGCTTACTGCGAGCCATGATGTTGTTTGCTGAAAGAAAGAACTCACATTTTCAACCAGCTTGGGTTGATGGGATGAGAGATTAGATGAGACCGAGTGACAAAATTTAAGATCACGAAATTTCTGGAATTCATCATAATTCATGTGTTATATATGAACTTTGGCGTCTCAATAAAACTGTTGACAAAGACCTCGAAGCGCAAGTACTGAAGGAAAAATCGTTTTGGTGCGACATTTTGGACCGAATCATAAATATAACACTTACATCAGCCACGTGTATTCTTTCATTTAGAGGGCATCGTGAAGTAACTGAGGGTGAAGGAGGTCAAAATTGTAATTTTTTTTAATCGATTGTTGAATTGCTTGCTACGTATGATCCTGTATCAAAAGAACTGATTTCGAAACTTGCAAGATCAGTTCGAAATTTAAGTCCTCAAATTTAAAATGAACTAATTGACCTTCTGTTGAAGACAGTAGAAAACAAAATAATTGCTGAGATTAAAGAAGCACCATTGTTTTTTTCTAGCAAAATGGCTACAATTCAAAATATTTCGAAAGCTGATAGCTCAGTCAAGTTTTCATTATGTCAAAATCTAAAAAGATGAAAATGATAAGGCAGCCGAAATCAAAATAAAAGAGTCGTTTCTTGGGTTTAAGAAAGTTGACAATCAAACTGTGTAGTCTGGAAAAAGTAAAGGCATAGAACTGTCAAAATATCGAGAACAAGGCTATGACGGAGCAGCGGTAATGAGCGGTGTTTACACTAGAGTTCAGAGACGAATTCTGAACAAAGAAGAGAATGCACTTTACGTTCTTCCTCTTCTTCTTTGTTCTGTCAAAGCAGTCAGTGGCCATCACGCCTGGTGGCGTCTTGTAGGGCAGCAACAAATTGATTCCACTTTGCTCGGTCGGCGGCCATCCTTCGTACAGTGCCCAACTCTGGTTCATTCTTTGCATCTCGGCTTCCACAGTCCTCGGCCAAGTTGTTTTTGGTCGGCCTCTCCTTCGCTTTCCTTCGTGGGTCCATAGCATAGCTGTTCTTGTAATGGTATCAGGGTCCCTTCTGACGATGTGGCCAACCCAACTCCAGCGTCTGCCAGCTATGATGGTGTGCATGTCCTCCTGGTTACTCCGAATACGTAGTTCTTGGTTGCTGATGGTGTTTGGCCAAAAGATTCGGAGAATTTTCCTTAGGCAGATTGTGTGGAAGGAGGACAGTTTCGACATTTCCTTCTCTGTTACTCTCCAACATTCCGCCCCATAGAGAAGCACAGAAAGTACACAGCTCTCATACAGTCTTTGTGGTAAAATGGGATGTTATAAATATTTATAGGGGACTTAGTGTACTGACTGAGATCAGCTGTGAAGGTATCTATATCTAATAAGAGTAGTGTATTATAGATAACCTTACTTACTGCCACATATGTATACCTCAGTCAGAATTATTCTGGAATAGTGTGATGACTACGTTATATGTCTAGGGTATGTGTATGATGAATTGTAAGTCATAACAACAACAGACAGATAAACAATTTAATTTATTCCACCACACTTGACAACACTGTGACACTCACATACATAAAACACTCTAAGAGGATATCTTAAAGGAGTCACTGATAACTTTTCAAATAACAATATGTATTCATTGCTGTCATGAATGTATATGTGTCCTGATTCAAATACAAAGGGAACCAGGAATCACAATCAATTTTAATTACAAGTTATATGTACAGAATTTATTAATATGATTCATGTACTGACATATATTATTAATGGTATCCTATGTGTGTCAGTTGTGTAGTGGTAATATGAGGTAATACTGGTTTTGTTTTGTTCAAGCTCTGTTGGTATTTGTCATCATGACTTCAATAGTTTGTTTCTATTGGAACTAGTATTGGAGATGTTCTCAGTTCCTGGTATTAAAACAATTAAATTCCCCTCTTAATTTTAGTTTATAATGTCATTTTAAGATGGGGGGTACATAATGTTGAGCTCCATGGCCACACTCTCTTATCTTGCGTGATGACTGCAGTAAAAGACTCCTCTGCTTGATTACTGTAATGAGTTCTGGAGCCACCCCACTGGATGCTATATGGACCAAGGAGTATGCTGTCCACCTCTGGCTTCAGCAAAGCTCTGACCAGGTGCTGCTCAATAACTTTAAGACCACGGTCCCTGAAACAAGAAGGTTGTACCTTCTACGTCAGAACTAATTTATACTCCATTTCTACACTGAGCACAATACATCACAAACATTGAGTTCAGAGCGTTAGGCCAACTGTCAGCTTCATCTGAATTACTTTATACCAGTATTTCCCTCCCTAATGGTTACTACGCCTCTGCAATTCCAGCATTATTTCTTTCTAGTTAATAATCTAGGTGTCAGTGTACTGTTTGGCCATTCCATGCAGTTTTACTTTCCTCCGACACCTTCTGTTCAGGCTGGAGCACTATAGGCTTTACATCATGTTCGCTACTGAACCACACATATATATAGACATAATTTATCAATTTACATTCAATTTTCATTAAAAGATATTGAATATTTCAAGCTTACCACAATTCATGGAAATAATAATAAACAGTTTCGTTGACTGGCAATGAATATAGCACAACTCCGATCTGCCGATGTCCCAGGCTTTATTTTATAAAAAATATACACTGGTGCTCAACGCACTGCTTCTTAGTAGGTTTATTACAAGATGTGGCAATGAACAGACGCTCTGAATTGTGTATATTCGCAGCTCTACCCAATCACACCACGTCTACACATCTTTTCAAAAAAGTACCCCTTTCTCACGTTTCCCCTGACAACACAAGATAGTATTTATAGTCCGACCAATCGTGTTTAGTCTTTCATTTGTTGCGCTCCAATCACATAGGAGTTAACATGGTAGGCTATTTCCGTAACGTAATGTTTTTTCAAACACGTTATAAAAAAATTTTATGAGCAGAAATGATTTCATGCTGTCAGGCACCCCCACTATTTTATTTTGGCCATAACTTGGTAATTCCTAGACTATTTGCGTAACGTTTTACATATTCTTTGTCAGCAAACCCTAAGGAATCCAAATATACGAATTTAAGGGAGCTAGGTGGCTGCGTTCAAAATGTGCATTTTCTACCACCTCCTGTTCACTTCAATCCCCATGTGGTGTCTGGGTACTGTCATGTTTTCAAACGTAAACCCATCTAATGTCATCTTTCCCAATAAGCGTTTTTCAGGATTTTAAAACCTAACTCTGGGAAGGGTAGTGAATTTTATCACTGTCGATTTGAAATAAAGTTAGTGCATGTGGCCTTACACGCGTGATGGCAGCAATTGTGTATCGCGCGACGCGTGTTTAGTGTTGCAGGTGTCCCTGCTTTCTGCCTCTCCCTCTCTCTATCCTTTAGTCCATCTGTCTTTTAGTTACGCCGTGTATAAAATGGAATGAATGAAATATTAAATTTAGGTCATTGATCAGCTTGCGTATCTCAAGGTTTTTCCAAGAAATACAGTACACGTTTCATTGAAGAAAGCGTGCAGCGACACAGTAGGCTTTTACTATCAACGTGAAAGCGTTACAATTTGCAGACGAAGTAGAAAACAAGGGGGATTTCGAGTACAGTCATTGTGACAGCACTGTTCTTTACCATTCTTCTTTCCTTTTATTAAATTTATTTGTTAGGCTTTGCATTTACGTTTTAATTTATATATGGGGATTAGAATAATTCACGACAGTCTTAATTTGGTGTTTGTGCTGTACTGGGAAGACTTCCAAATGTTGTTGAGACTAGCAAAGGCTGTTCTCGCTTTATTCATTATGTTGTTAATGTCCTTGCTTGTTCCGCCGTCTGGTGTTACTGTGCTAGCTAGGTAAGTAAATGTGTCTGTCTGTTCTAACTTCTGGTTCCTTATTGTAACAGAACGGGGCGGCCCTCTCGATCTCTGTTTCACTACGGCAGAATCGGTACATTTGTGGTACGAATCTTATTGCGTGCTTTCAATTGTCGCACTTTCTTTCTTTTTCTGCTAAGTAGCAGATATTTTGTATCTACATTCTTTCGCTACTTTCAGTATATTGTGTCTTGTCTGATTATCTGACACTCCTGGTGGATGATAATACTGAACATATGTAGGAGCGGCTGAGAGAAAAATATCAACACCCAAGTTGGTTAATCGCAGACGCGGCCGATATCAGGACACAGATTAACACGCACATCGCCCAGCGAAATCTGCTTAATCACTGATAAGGCACGGGTGCGTCTCCGGCATGGTTGTAAAAAGACGGATTTTGTGTGTGCTCAAGCAACAGATAAGACATTACTTTAGCGAAAGTAATAATTTGTTTCATCTTACACACATTGTCATGTGAGGTTACCGATATGTCTGTAAGTTCGCCTGCCCGGCAATCGGATGTTTACAGCCCATTTTTAGAAAAGTAATGTTTGAAATTTTGCACTAGATGAGTCATGCAAAATATTCAAATCAGATTGGCTGATCGTTTGAGCCCCATAACAAACAGGGTGGGGTAAGACAGTGAATATAACCTGACACATTTCAATGTTTTTTTTAACTGTGAGATTCACGCTTGCCAAAGACACCAGACGACCCAGTTAGAATTCAGAATTTTCATTTATCAGACCGGACACCTTTTATTTGAGTATTTATCAGGACTTACAAAAACAGCCCAGGAAACCTTTATCATTTTTAATAAGGACAGCCACTGTCTGAGGAAACTGAAGGAAACACACAAAGTCAGATAAGTAACTTATTAAATGAACGACACCCCAGACGCGTGTTAGAGACCGGTTCAAGTCTCTTTTATTCATCTGAGCAAAAAGTCTGTGAGCCAGGATTGGCGTAAGTTGTGATTTTACATTCTATATTTTATTACTAACATGTGAACTAACATATATATGTATATTACCTTGTGAATTTTAATATGTGAAAATCGCTAGTGGATGTCCCAGTCATTTGAAGCTGGCAACCTCAGTGTATAGAATGATGATTCATGAACCACCACTGCATGGGCTGGTGACTGCTTTATTGCTAGTTTCGTAAAGAGAACTGAACGCATAAAGAATCTCAGGTTCCATACGGAGCAGGGAGGAAAAGATGAAAGAAATGATGTATGTATATTCTAAGTATAATACTTACAGTTCCAAACCAGTATAAATGTCTATGTGAAAATATCCATTTTAAAATTAATGAAAGTTTCAAACTTGTCAATCAGTGTAAACATAAATGAAAACATATTCAATTTATATTGTTAACACTTTTCAAACAGTGGAAATGTAAATGTAAATATATTCTATCTGTACTATGTTTCTATTCTTTATCATAGTTATTGGTGGTACCAGCATAAAGTACTATCTCTGGAATAAGAAACGACAAGTGGCCTACGCTTTAAGACGAAGGATCAACTTTGTAGTCTCTCCTTGAAATTTCTGGGAAACGAGCTACACCCGATAACCTTGACCAGCGACGAGCGGAAGCAATGTAAAAGAACCAACACATCAGAAGGGGCAGAACCGTCATTCGCAGCTAAGTTCCATATAAAAGCTGCCAAAGTGAACTTTTTTTTCAGCGTCTCTATTATCCATCAATGATGAAACTGTTCGTCTAAACTATTCAATTATTTTCAAACTGTTAAAACTTAAGTGATATTTAAATTTTGTTATTTGTAATTTTGCAAATTTAACTTCGATTTAATCATTTTAAAGTTACTGCATGTTTGTCTCAGTCAATTTACTACACACATTCTAAACTGAGCTATACCAGAATAATAAGAATTTCCCTAAGAAGCTCAGAGGTGGGTGCCTAGCGAGCTAAAATTAATCATTGCTTAGTTCTTCACAAAAGTGGTCGGCAGATTCTAGAATTAACGTGCTAAGCCAAAGCAGCATTGTTTTCGCTTATCTGAATATCTTGTGAAGACTCCATTTGTGATAGAAGTTCCATAACCCTTCTATCTACATCTCTGCCAAGAGTAATCTTGTGCAAAAGTAGACACCTTTGAAGCCCACATTAGATACTCCTAACTTTTGGCCACTATTGGACCACTACTGCAAAGCAGGGAAGGCAATACCGTCACACTTATTGTTATTGGCTCAGGGATGCCCACATTGAGTGTCATGACCTCTGTCTTCTTCAGATTGATGTTCAGGCCAACCTGCTGGCTATCCTTATTCATACTATCGGTTTTTTCTTGGATATGTTGATGTGAATGTGCGAGTAGTGCAATGTCATCTGCATATTCCAGGTCTTCCAGTGGAGAAAACTTTGTCCATCTATTTCCTCTTGGACTACCCTCTGTTGTCTGGCGCATCACCCAATCTATGGCTGTCAAAAATAATGTTGTTGATAAGGGGCATCCCTGTCGTACTCCTGTTTTCACTTAGAAAGTTAGTTTACTAAATCCAACACTGCATGTAAAGTTATAATAGAGGCTTTTTATAATGAAAACAATGCAGCTGGGAATTCCATAAGCCCTCAGTATTTTCCATAGGCTGTCCCTGTGTATGCTGTCAAAAGCCTTTTCAAAATCAACAAAGTTAATGTACAGCTGTCTGCCATTCTGAGCACTGCTCTATGATGTTCCTGAGGGTGAATATATGATCTGCTTATCTTCTGTTCTTTCTAAAACCCGCTTCTTCTTTCCTCAGTTTATGGTCAACTGCTTTTGAAATTCTCTGGATGATTATCCTGCCTAGTATTTTGCTGGGAACTGAGAGGAGAGTAATTCCTCTCCAGTTGTTGCAGTCTGCAAGGTCGCAATTCTTGGGCAATTTGACAATTATTCCTTTACTCCACTCTGCTGGTGTTGTCTCAGTTTCACAGACTTGTGCAAATAGTGGTTCTAATAGTTCTGCTGCTAGTTCAGGGTCTGCCTTGAATAACTCAGCATTGACGTTATCGTAGCCAGGAGCTTTTCCATTCTTTAACCCTTTGATTGCCGTGATGATTTCTTCCTTTCATGGAATGTCTGTATTAACATCTAGATCATTTTCAGCCTTGGGAACATTCAACTGTGTCTCTGGTGGTTCCTTGTTCAGAGTTTCTCTGAAATGCTCTGACCATCTTGTTTCCTGCCCCTGTGCTGTGGTGATGAGATTTCCTTGCTTGTCTCTTACTAACGTTATATTGTTTGCACCTCGTTTTCCACTGATAGTTTTAGTTATTTTATAAACTGTGCTTTGTTCATTTCTCAGTGCTGCCTCTTCTGCCTGTCTTGCAAGGTCATCCAGAAATGTCCTTTTGTTGGCAAGGGTTTGACGTTTTACTTCCTTGTCCAGCTGTATATTGTTGAGATGGTGTTGAATTTCTGGCCGACATCATCGGTCGCTGTTCTTTCCTGGCTTTTGGCAATCTAATATCGTCTCTTTACATCAACCGCAAAAGCTTTTCTAGTGAGGGGTCTTTAAGTTTCGTGATGTTATTTCTTTTCTAGTTCACTGCAACTGGTCCAGCAGCTCTGAGTTTCACCTTCAGTCTTGCTACTACAAGGTGATGATCACTTCCCACATCTGCGCCTCTTCTTACTTTCACGTCTTGTAATGCATGTCTCCATCTGCCATTGATCATTATGTGATCTATCTGGTTTCTGTCCCGCCCTTTTGGTGATTCCCACGTTAACTTGTGCACTTCTTTGTGTGGAAAAAGTGTTATTCCAAGGTTGTTAATACTGCAGAAGCTTATTAATTTGTCCCCATTCTCATTTAGTGTTCCACTGCCGCATTTCCCCATTTCTCTTTCGTTATAATTATTGTGTGTTCCACCTTTTGCGTTGAGGTCTCCCATTACTATAATAAGATAGGTGCAGTTTCCATTTCCTTTTGAAGCTGTTGATAGAACTCGCCCTTGAACTCTTCATAGCTGTCGTTTGTTGGTTCATAGCATTGTATAATTGTGGTGTTGGTGAATCTCATTCTTGTTCTTATCAGTCTGTTGTTGTTGGGTTTCCATTCCAGTAAAGACCTTTCCATTCCTTTCTTCAGGATAATGGCTACACCTTCGTTGTGCTGAACATCCTCTCTATCAGAGTAAAGTACTGTTTTCCCTGTAGCTGTTTTTATTCTCCCCGTCCTAGTCCATCTGCTCTCACTTATTCCCAGGATATGTAATTTGTAGTTCCTCATCTCTGCTGTGATCTGCCTCAGCTTTCCTGCCTCATTAATAGTTTATCTGACGTTTCCAAAAACCAATTTTAATGTTTCCAGCTCGTGTTTTTCTTGCGGTTGGGGCATCCGTTATTTCCATGCAATGGCTTCCTTTCGCTGCTTTCATCACTGACAGGTCAAACGAGCCCCGAGACTCCGTGATGCTACCGTCCCGCATTAAAGTTTTTCCATCTGTTTGCCGTTTTCCGTAACATGTGTGATTTTTTTTTTCCATAGACTCCACAAGGGTGTCGGCTCTGAGCTTTAACCCCAACCTGGAGGACCAGGGTACCAACTTTTTTGTTCTGACCCCTACCCGTGCAACTGCAGAACAGTACAGCATTGGTTTAACATACTAGGAGTAAAAACTCTCACAGGCATAGCTCTGGTGGTTGTCGGGGTTCACAAGCAGCTGCATGCCGCTACAAGGTATAGGGGTACCATTTTTATGGCAGGCCTTACCGTTCACTGCCCATAATTGAAGCTTGTCCTCAGTGATAAAGAAACGAAATACCAGAAGTAACTAGATCTTTAATATCCTTGAGCGAATTTATGTTTTATGATTCGACCGGAAGTAAGTTCTGGCATAAAATTAAAGCGCATTTGTCCCACGCGATGGTCATCAAGAAATTTTTATTTTTTTTTTGTAAAGACAAACTATTCCGTTCAACTCTTGATGGGTTGTAATTAGGATATATAGTGTCGTAAATTCAAGATAATAAGATCTGATTTCCAGATCCAAATATAACATCTTCTCACTCCGCCACTCAGTCCAAATATAGTAAATCAAAACTGTAAAATTGTATGAATGGATGTATGTGCGTGCCCTCAAACAAACATAATTAACATTTTTAAAAAAAAACTACGAATCGTAAATTCTCTCATAACTGCCCGGTGATAAGGAGTGAGTAAACCCGGGGGTGTCCAGGATGACTGTCACGGATTGTCTCCCCTTTGCTCTACAGTGATGGTTCAACAATGGCCAAAACCTAGAGTATTTAATGTGGATCTTCAAAGGTATCTACCTTCGCACAAGATTACTCTTGGCAGAGATGCAGATAGAAGGATGATGATGCTTCTACCTTGAGGGAGTATCCACATGATATTTCAGAAGTCAAGAACAATGCTTAATGTGTCTTAGCAATGTTAACTTTTATCTGCTCCTCGCCTGTTGTGAAGAGGTATTAAATATTTTAAATAGTACAAGCCCCCAACTGAATTAACAGTAAAATTCTTCTTATTGGCTCTATATAGATATAGATTAAAGATACTGAACCCTGTGTGTGCACTTCTCTCTGTAATAACTAAATCAACTACGAATTTGTAAAACAACATATAACAAATTTTAATGATCAATTACTTTTTGAACAAATGTAAATAAATAAAGAGCTGGTGATTAATAAAATGTAGTGTTTTCTTCCTCGAAAAGATGGGGCTTTAGAAGCGTAATGTTGAAAAGACAAACAAAGTTCTTCTGTATTTGGCTTGCTAGAAATGTCACTTAGCTGCCAATAGCCGAAGTGTTGATGCTAGTGTTTCCGTCGATTCGTCTCTGTGGCAAGGGCAAGTCTCGAGATCAGTTGAAAGAGGTAACCTCTTCGGTCAAGGCAGGTAATCTTCACAACCCGTGGAATCGAGGTTTCTAGTGTCGATCACAAGCTTTGAACCACATAATAGTAGTACAACTGGTATAAGCAGAGTAGTACCTCAAATGGTCTCTTCGATTCGTAACCACAAACTGTAGAGGACATAAAAGAACAAAACCTCTGCTAAGTTTTTGCTTTCCTGATATTAATCAGGCGCCTTTTCTGCTGTCAGTCAACCGATTTCTTTCTCTGAATTTTTTAATCTCCATGAGCGTACATCGTGTAACTCCGGGGATATAAAGAAAAATCACCATTCTTTTAGTTAATTTATTAATTGAAAAATTGTGACTGGACAGCGGCAAGTGCAATAGCTTGTTCCTGGATGAACATGTTTAAGTATATCATCATCATGTAGCATGTCCTTTGCAGAACGTCGCTCTCATCACAGCCCGCCTGAAAAACTTTCGATCTCTAGCCAGCCTTCCTGCCTCCTCCATTGTCATGTTCAAGTTTAAATATACATACAACTTATTACAAATGATAGTAAATATATACATGTGATGCCATCACCATCCACTCCCTGCTCCATTCTAAGTCTGGGGTTACCTCTGTTTTTGGTTTCCTGTGAGAACTAGCACGAAGCGATCCCCAGCGCTTTGCTGTGGAGTTTCATGAATATATCATTTTTCCCATGCTGAGGTTACCAGCCTCGAATGGACCTATATAACCATCAGCAAGTTCAAACATGTCAAATTCAAAGTATAAAATATATGTTACAACTTACCCCCAAACTAGCTGAGAACTCTAGACTTTTTGCTCAGTAGAATAGTCTTGGCAACTTGATAAAGATGCCTCAAACACGCGTCAGGTGTATCATTTCTAGTTAGAATCCCTATGTGACTTTGGGAGTAGGTTCTGTAGGAGTCCGGTTTCCGCATTAAAGGGTAGGTTTTCCTTGCTGTAGTGCAGAGTTCCGATACGTGTTTTGTCCGGTCCTCTAAGGTCAGAATCCTAACTCTATTCTTTCCTGGCTTCAGTCCAAGCTGTCTACTTTTGACGATTCTGGAATGCAGTTTGTTTTTAGCCCCCGAATTAGCTAGATTAAATTGGCAGTTTATCCTGCCCACCAGCTTCCACCTTGCATTTCAGACAAAACTTCCAATCAGAATAAATGTTTATTTCTGACTTTTCTGTGATCCAATCCATGGGCTACAATGTAATGGGTCGGGGTGTCAGTTATTTTACTTAAGCGATTACAATTAATCCTTAAGGATGGTCAATTAGCCGGGAAATAACACTATCGCATTATGAACAGAGGTAATTAAATCTAAGGCGCGGCGATGGGGCAGGTTTATGTGCGTAAAATGAATAAATAAATGGATAGCTGCGAGAGAGAGAGAGAGAGAGAGAGAGAGGAGAGAGAGAGAAAGAGAGAGATGAGAGTGAGAGAGAAAAGAGAAAAAAAAAAAAGACGAACTGTAGCGTGGGACGACACAATGCTTTATCATTCACTGTATAAGGAAAAATATCGTCCAATCTGTGGCGGTATTGCCTGACTGCTTATGCTAAGTAGTGGTCCAACAGTGGCCCAAAACTCAAGCGTATCTAATATGGGCTTCAAAGGTGTCTACCTTCGCACAAGATTACTCTTGGCAGATTTGTAAATAGAAGGGTAATGACGCTTCTATCTCAATGTAGTTTTCACAAGATATTCAGATAAGCGAAAACAATGCTGCTTTGGCTCGGCACGTTAATTCTAGAATCTGCCGACAACTTTTGTGAAGAATTAAGAAATGATTAATCTTAGCTCGTTCAAGCCCCCACCTCTGATTTACTAAGTGGAATTTGTATTATTCTGGTATAGCTCTGTTTAGAGTGTGTGTAGTAAATTGACTGAGACAAACATGCAGTACATTTAAAATGATTAAATCGAAGTTAAATTTGTAACATTACAAATACCAAAATTTAATAATCACTTAAGTTTTAACAGTTTGAAAATAATTGAATAGTTTAAAAAAGAAAGGTTTCATCATTGATTGATATTAGGTTTTCTATGAAAAAAGTTCACTTTGGCAGCTTATATATTGCTCTTAGCTGCCAGTGGTTGTTTCTGCTCCCGCTGAGTTGGTTCTTGATGGACAGATGACTGAAACGCTCGTCGCTGGTCAAGGATGTAGGGTGCAGCTCGTTCCCAGGATTGTCCGGGAGAGTCTACAAATTTGGTCCCTGGTCTTAAAGCTTAGACCACTCTTCTCTTCTTGTTCCAGAGATAGTACCCTTAAACTGGAACCACCACCAACAACTATGGTAAAAACTATGCTCTCCTGAGTATTGCGTTTCCCGACACATACTTAAGTGTCCCCTTTCTCCTATTCTACCATCTCATCTATCTCAGAATTTACCCTCGATGAGAATTAAACTTAATCCCTGTAGAGAAAACTTTCTTTACATTTAAATGAAAAGCGTAATAGTACAGATAGAATATGTTTTCATTTACATTGATTGAAAAGTGTTCACAATATAAAATTGAATAATGTTTTTACATTTATGTTTTACACTGATTTGAAAAGTTTGAAACTTTCATTAATTTTAAAGTGAAAATGTTAACATCGACATTTACACTGGTTTGAAACTGTAAGTATTATAATTAAAATGTACATAATTTCTTTCATCTTTCCCTCCCTGCTCCATATGGAACTTGGGACTACCGATCCGTTTAGTTCTCGTCAAGAAACTAGCAACAAAGCAATCGCCAGCCCGTGCAGTGGTGGTTCATGAAATCATCATTTTATGCGCTGAGGTTGCCAGCCTCAAATGACATCCACTAGCGATTTTCACATATTAATATTCACATGGTAATATTTACATATTAATTCACATGTTAGTAATGAAAATATAGAATGTAAAATGACAACTTACGCCAATACTGGCTCACAGACTTTTTGCTCAGATGCAGGAAGTTAAGGCACTAGCCGATACCTTTTTACATGTGTACTGGGGTCGTTAATTTTAACTTTAATTCCCTCTCTGACTTCGTGTGTTCATTTTTCTCAGATATTCCGGTGTTCCTTATTTAAAATGATAGAGATTTCCTGGGCTGTTTTGTAGGTCCTGATAAATACTCCAATTAAAGGTCCGGTCTGATAAAATGGAATTCTGAATTCTAGGCTTCACTCTGGCAAGGTCTGGTTGTGTCGTCTTGGCAAGTGATCTTCACAGCAAATTTGACTGACTGAAGCGTCAGGTTATATTCACTGTCCTAACTGTTTGTTATGGAGCTAAGTAAAAGCTCCAATCATTTCAAACATTATGGTTGATTGGAGTCATCTGTCAAGTTATTTGCTTATGTTTTTATCATAAGAATAATTGTGTCTTTACCTGCGATGTCAGGTTGATTAGGGGTTGTCTTCCCTTGTTTATTCATTCATTGTGTTTGACCTTTAGGGTCAAAGGTAGACAGTTCGGGCGTATGCCCATGGGCAGGTTTTTTTAAGCGGGAGTAGAGTTAGACTTCCGGCAAGCCGAGAAGTGTCCTGGTTTCTGAAGGGACGAGAGTCCATTGTGTTTTTCGGGGAGAATCTTCGAAGTGACTGCACTGGCAGTTTTCCCCAGTGAATCTCTGTGCGTTGGAATGACAGCAGAGTTCCTTGTTAAGTTCTGTGGACTCGGTTACAGGTAATACCGACTTTTTCCATTACTATGCTTTCGGTAGCAGAACATGTTAGAAGATTGCCTAGTCTGTGAACTGCAGCGCACCGGTCCTCCATTACAGAACATATATGTTGTGCTCAAGGTAGCCATCCAAGACTATTAGTCTTCATACCATCCAGAAATCCAGTGACGAAGATATATTGTGGGAACCGCAGATTGGCGGAATTTATGTCTACAATAAGCATTACTGCAGGGTTGATGGTAACCTGCTTATCAGAAGTACACAGCCGACGTCAGAACGAGGCCTGTGTTTTTCGGCTATTATACTACAGCCTAATAATGTGCAATTGGCGGGGAATGCCAAGTTGCACCTATGTGTCAAAGTGATTAAGGTATCTGACGCGTTTAGTCAGTAATCCCAGGGCGACGCCACGAACTGTCCTTAGGGAAGAACATTGTATTGACCATGCACGAATATTCAAATGTTTACCAGCTTGCTGAATGCCTAATGTATACCTATCGATTTCCGGTCAGCATGACCTTGTTTACAATGACTGTTCCTGTTGATACCATGTGTGTTCTCGTCAATAAATGTTTTGAAACGTGCCTGCAGTGTCCAAGCATCCTTGACTACTGCATGTGAGTGTATGGGTTGCAGGGTCTACATACATACGAGCCTAAACACATTCGAGCCTTCATTCGCACCCACACTCAGTTCATCATCCGCTCGCACCACACACCTAACAACATGTATACTGTCTTGGGCCAGTGATCACCTCAACAAGAGAAAAAGTACAGTTACATTTTTGGTGGACCAGTTACGTGGGCTCTTCTGATACATTTCTTGTGGACAGAGCGTGCAATTAACATTATTGATGACATTAATGTGGTCCAGAAATTTACATTTCATGGGGCTATTTGCGTGAGAAGGACAAGTACACATTACATTTCTGATCTGTGGGTCTAAGCTACACACTGGACAGCTGTAACACACATCGCTAATTCTACACTTGCAAGTTTTGGCTACAACAGGACAGAAATAGGTCATCAACTGTTGACCCAGATAAACAGTGCGAGCATTTATGTTATAATGCTACATAAACCACAACAGGACAAGTACTGAAGTTAACATCTAGGCATTTGCTACGTGGACCACAACTGCAAGTCAAGTCCCTTTTTGTAAACGGTACCGCTGGTCGTTTACACGTTTCAGTCAACAACAGACTTTTCTACGCCCGAGCATTCAAGCTATATTGTTCGAGGTCAAGCGTTTGTAAACAGTACGTGGAAATTGTAAACATTCTATGTGCAAGTCCTAAGTCGAGAAGGTCATAGTAACTTTTGTTCCTGAATACCACTTTATGCTACAGTGGATTTGACATTCAGTGCGCGCTTGACATTTTGTTTCTGTGTTCGCAAGGAGCAAGAAATTTACTTTAGTTTCAGCTGTGACTGAACTTGTTTTTTTGCAACACATTGAATTGATTGCTATTTATGTTAATTGTACTATTTTTGTGTCTTTTTCTTGTGTTCTTTTGCGGGTTTTCGGTTGGTGGGTCTTACGGTAAATATGCCACTTAATCGAGGGTTACTGTAAGCGTTCTGTAGGGATTGCAATTTTCTTAATTGAAATTTGCTAGCGACTTTTGTTGCTATATTTTTTTTTTTAGCTGTGACGACATCAGTTAGTGTTGTTTTCGTTATTTTTCCGTTCTTTGATTTTCGACTAATTTTGTTTGTATCTGTTCTTCTCTCATTCCTTCCATTTATTTCTTTACACCTTTTCGTTTATAACAGTGTTGCCATTTGTCTTGTTTATTTTTCGCGGTCATCATTACACATTTGTGTAACATTTTCTTTACTTTTTGCTGTATTGTTTATTTGACTTCCGCGAACGTTTTCGGTCATTGTTCTGTATCTTTGTCTTTGTATTTATGATTGTTCTACATTATTGTCATACACAGTCTACATACATACACTTGGTCATGTATTATTATTATTGATAAGGTACACTCTTCATATAGAGATTGTTAATAAAATATTATTATATAAGATATTTATACAAGTTCTTTGATAAAAGACTTGTTATCCACAAAGATTGAGACAAGGTGAAATACATATTCAAGTTCTTTATAAAAAGACTTGTACCCATAGTGAGTGGGATATAAAGGAATTATTTTCCACAGGTACTCAAGTGATTTTTTGTTACATTATAAACAAGAGGACCATACAAGGTCTTTGTCTAAGACTAAGAGAGTGAAATAAAGTGATGTAAGTATACAAGTCTATAATACAGACTTATCTCCCATTGAAGTGGGATAAGGTAATTTAGTTAATTTTTCAGGTCTGATCTCACATTATCAGACATAATGTCAAAAATGATGGATGGTGTACATTATTTTCTTCAGGAAGGAAGAAAAAAATTACATTTATTTGGTGAAGACTGTGAGGATTATGCCACAGAGCAATTCCTACTTCAGACGAGTGATGGTCTTGAAGAATATGCTAGGTGTTATTATAAAAACGGCTATTCAACAGAGAAAGCAGTGAGACTTTCTAAGTTTATATCTACTGTTTTTTTATAAGGAAGCTGAACTTACGACTCAAGGCAGTAATATTGTTGCGTTGAAAAAAATGATAAATGAGCTTCAGGGTAAAAATAAAGCTCTTACTGATCAGCTACAACAGTTAAAAATGCAGAATGAGAAGAAGTTCTCAGAAATAAATTCTGAAAATGCTACACTGAAGAGGGAAGTGGAGTTTCATATAGAAACTAATAATAGACATGTTAGAAATTGTGTTAGTCAGAATAGAGATTGGGTTAGTCAGAAAAGAGGGTTAGAAGATGAAGTTACCTCATTAAAACAGATGATGGATAATCAGGTAGATAAGGTGAACTCTTCTACGCTTGATTTAAAACTACTGTGGAAAATTATAGAAACATTAGCTCTTCCTAGTGAGAATAAATTGAGACAATCTCAACTGGAAAAGGAGAAAAAAGAATTAGAAGTTGAAGTGAGCTTAATGAAGAACAATCATCTCGGTAAAGAACAGTCTCTTAATAGTGAGCTAAAGCAAGTCAAAATGGACTGTGAGATGTTAAAAGTTCAGGCTCAGGAACGGGAAAAGTCCTATAATAAAACACTTTTTCGTCTCTTGCATGATAATAG
The DNA here is from genome assembly GCA_024509875.1 of Oreohelix idahoensis. Classification (NCBI taxonomy): domain Eukaryota; kingdom Metazoa; phylum Mollusca; class Gastropoda; order Stylommatophora; family Oreohelicidae; genus Oreohelix; species Oreohelix idahoensis. The sequence goes on along the minus strand of JAMPIV010007003.1, from coordinate 2,953 downwards.
TAATCTCGAGAGCCAACTTAAAGAAAAGAATGCTATATTCCCTGAGAAGGATATGGTTGTTCCTGAAAGGATTGAAGCTAAGAGACAGGAAGATGACTTACATAAAGCAAACTTAGAACTTGCTAGTGCGCAAGAAATGTGTCGCAAAGTACAACTTCAGGCCGGACAAGACAAGAAGTCTTATGAGGAAACAATTCTGGAGTTAAGAAGTGAGGTGAATCTTCTGCGAAGTACTGCTATGAAGAAGAGTATGGAATCTCTGGAGGAGATGAAGATGTTCAAGAATAAGAAGGATATTGAGATTCAGTCACTACAACTGGAGTTGACACAGTTGAGAGCGAATAAAGAAAAAGATGAGAAAGTTGATGAACTTAGGACTACTCATCATAGTGATATGGAAGCACTCAGACTTGAACTTGTTCAAGAGAAAGCTAAGGTTTTAGAAACTACATCTCAAAAGGAAAAGTTGAGTAACGATCTTAGAGATAGAATAGTTAAAGAGAAGACTCTAACTTCACAGTTAGACGACTTAAAGTTAGATTGCAACAGACTTCATGCTAAAGTCAACGAAAGAGTTCATAAAGCTATTTCTAGAGAGAAAGCTGTTGCAGAAGTAGAAATTGCAAAACTTCGCAACAGAATTGATGGTTTATTAGATATTGTTTTGGACAATAAGATATTATCTACTACTAACGTGGATAGAGATAAACATAAATCTGAAGATCAATATGCTACAAATGCAAAGAGCCAGCGACAGACACTCAATGCTCATAGTAACATTAAGCAATATGGGAACAAAAATTTTCGTGGCAAATATGGTTTCCCACGGAATTACGATACTGCCTCTAATGGTAGTTGGCATCAGACCAACAAAGGTAAATCAAGTTTGGATCACGGTGAGGACTTTGATAAGTGTCATGTTAAGATTCCTCAGGGAAACCGTGCATCGAATTCCCAGATTTCTGATAAGTTGGTAAAAGAAAACAAAACTGTTAGTACCCATCGTACTCAGCTCAGTCAGTACGATATACCTATTAAGCATATTGCTACAGGAAAAAATAAAAGCAATTTTACTAAGAGAAATAATCGTGATTGTGACCAGTACCAAACGCGTACATCACGTAACGGTTCTTCTTCAAAGAACTGGAGGCAATTTAATTGTCCTCAATACGTTGGTACCAGTAACTATAAGAACTTTTTAGAGGTTACCAATCTCATAATAATTATTTCTGTGGACAACAAAATCCTACTGATAGGAATTTTGATCATAAGGGTAATAACACAACTTTTCATAACTATGGTAAATGGAGTTCAAATAAGAGCAATGGTCTCAACAGAGATCATAATTTTGATAGATCTCGTTGTGATGGTAGATCTCAACATGAATCTACTTAGCTCTTGTGTCCTAGTTTTCCTGATACACTTTCGGACTTAGGTCTGTCCTTAATATCCTAATATGTTGTAATACAAATGTATTTGGATGATGTTTAGATAATTTAACAAATTTCATTTTGTCCATCCATCAGTGATATGTTGCTAATATAGCATTGTAATTCATGACATTTGTATATTGCTATAATTATAGTATTTAGTAATGTTTGATATATGATTGGTATTGCCAGCAACTTAGGTTTCTTTAATGGTACCCCCTTAGTTTGTTTGGCTTAAAGGAGATATTTTCTCCTATGTTGGGAGATGATTTGTATCCTCTTCAGACGCTTTGTTTATGCGTCTATTGTACCTGATATTAGGTTCATTTTTTTCATGAGCACATAAGTGATACTTGTGCAATCTTGCTCATGGACATATTAAAAAAAAAAAAAATTTCATTTTTTTTTTTTACAGGGGGGTGGTAGTAATATGTTGCTGTCATTTTTGACGGAGTCATCTGTCAAGTTATTTGCTTATGTTTTTATCATAAGAATAATTGTGTCTTTACCTGCGATGTCAGGTTGATTAGGGGTTGTCTTCCCTTGTTTATTCATTCATTGTGTTTGACCTTTAGGGTCAAAGGTAGACAGTTCGGGCGTATGCCCATGGGCAGGTTTTTTTTAAGCGGGAGTTGAGTTAGACTTCCGGCAAGCCGAGAAGTGTCCTGGTTTCTGAAGGGACGAGAGTCCATTGTGTTTTTCGGGGAGAATCTTCGAAGTGACTGCACTGGCAGTTTTCCCCAGTGAATCTCTGTGCGTTGGAATGACAGCAGAGTTCCTTGTTAAGTTCTGTGGACTCGGTTACAGGTAATACCGACTTTTTCCATTACTATGCTTTCGGTAGCAGAACATGTTAGAAGATTGCCTAGTCTGTGAACTGCAGCTCACCGGTCCTCCATTACAGAACATATATGTTGTGCTCAAGGTAGCCATCCAAGACTATTAGTCTTCATACCATCCAGAAATCCAGTGACGAAGATATATTGTGGGAACCGCAGATTGGCGGAATTTATGTCTACAATAAGCATTACTGCAGGGTTGATGGTAACCTGCTTATCAGAAGTACACAGCCGACGTCAGAACGAGGCCTGTGTTTTCGGCTATTATACTACAGCCTGATAATGTGCAATTGGCGGGGAATGCCAAGTTGCACCTATGTGTCAAAGTGATTAAGGTATCTGACGCGTTTAGTCAGTAATCCCAGGGCGACGCCACGAACTGTCCTTATTGAAGAACATTGTATTGACCATGCACGAATATTCAAATGTTTACCAGCTTGCTGAATGCCGAATGTATACCTATCGATTTCCGGTCAGCATGACCTTGTTTACACTGACTTTTCCTGTTGATACCATGTGTGTTCTCGTCAATAAATGTTTTGACATGTGTATCCAGTGTCCAAGCATCCTTGACTACTGCATGTGGGAGTATGAGTTTCAGGGTCTACATACATACGAGCCTAAACACATTCGCGCCTTCATTCGCACCCACACTCAGTTCATCATACGCTCGCACTACACACC
>JAMPIV010007002.1:0-38098 GCA_024509875.1 Oreohelix idahoensis | reverse complement strand
AAGCCGGTCGTCTGCGATTTTCATTCTCTGGTTTATCTTCATCTTGAAATACTATCTCAAAAGTCTCCAGTGGCATCCGCCTAACGGCAGTCACAGTAAGCCGGTCGTCTGCGATTTTCATTCTCTGGTTTATCTTCATCTTGAAATACTATCTCAAAAGTCTCCAGTGGCATCCGCCTAACGGCAGTCACAGTAAGCCGGTCGTTTGCGATTTTCATTCTCTGGTTTATCTTCATTTTGAAATACTATCTCAAAAGTCTCCAGTGGCATCCGCCTAACGGCAGTCACAGTAAGCCGGTCGTTTGCGATTTTCATTCTCTGGTTTATCTTCATCTTGAAATACTATCTCAAAAGTCTCCAGTGGCATCCGCCTAACGGCAGTCACAGTAAGCCGGTCGTCTGCGATTTTCATTCTCTGGTTTCTCTTCATCTTGAAATACTATCTCAAAAGTCTCCAGTGGCATCCGCCTACCGGCAGTCACAGTAAGCCGGTCGTTTGCGATTTTCATTCTCTGGTTTATCTTCATCTTGAAATACTATCTCAAAAGTCTCCAGTGGCATCCGCCTAACGGCAGTCACAGTAAGCCGGTCGTTTGCGATTTTCATTCTCTGGTTTATCTTCATCTTGAAATACTATCTCAAAAGTCTCCAGTGGCATCCGCCTAACGGCAGTCACAGTAAGCCGGTCGTCTGCGATTTTCATTCTCCTGTTTATCTTCATCTTGAAATACTATCTCAAAAGTCTCCAGTGGCATCCGCCTACCGGCAGTCACAGTAAGCCGGTCGTCTGCGATTTTCAATAAGCCGGTCGTTTGCGATTTTCATTCTCTGGTTTATCTTCATCTTGAAATACTATCTCAAAAAGTCTCCAGTGGCATCCGCCTAACGGCAGTCACAGTAAGCCGGTCGTCTGCGATTTTCATTCTCTGGTTTATCTTCATCTTGAAATACTATCTCAAAAGTCTCCAGTGGCATCCGCCTACCGGCAGTCACAGTAAGCCGGTCGTTTGCGATTTTCATTCTCTGGTTTATCTTCATCTTGAAATACTATCTCAAAAGTCTCCAGTGGCATCCGCCTAACGGCAGTCACAGTAAGCCGGTCGTTTGCGATTTTCATTCTCTGGTTTATCTTCATCTTGAAATACTATCTCAAAAGTCTCCAGTGGCATCCGCCTAACGGCAGTCACAGTAAGCCGGTCTGCGATTTTCATTCTCTGGTTTATCTTCATCTTGAAATACTATCTCAAAAGTCTCCAGTGGCATCCGCCTAACGGCAGTCACAGTAAGCCGGTCGTCTGCGATTTTCATTCTCTGGTTTTTCTTCATCTTGAAATACTATCTCAAAAGTCTCCAGTGGCATCCGCCTACCGGCAGTCACAGTAAGCCGGTCGTCTGCGATTTTCATTCTCTGGTTTATCTTCATCTTGAAATACTATCTCAAAAGTCTCCAGTGGCATCCGCCTACCGGCAGTCACAGTAAGCCGGTCGTCTGCGATTTTCATTCTCTGGTTTATCTTCATCTTGAAATACTATCTCAAAAGTCTCCAGTGGCATCCGCCTAACGGCAGTCACAGTAAGCCGGTCGTTTGCGATTTTCATTCTCTGGTTTATCTTTATCTTGAAATACTATCTCAAAAGTCTCCAGTGGCATCCGCCTAACGGCAGTCACAGTAAGCCGGTCGTCTGCGATTTTTTTTCTCTGGTTTATCTTCATCTTGAAATACTATCTCAAAAGTCTCCAGTGGCATCCGCCTACCGGCAGTCACAGTAAGCCGGTCGTTTGCGATTTTCATTCTCTGGTTTATCTTCATCTTGAAATACTATCTCAAAAGTCTCCAGTGGCATCCGCCTAACGGCAGTCACAGTAAGCCGGTCGTTTGCGATTTTCATTCTCTGGTTTATCTTCATCTTGAAATACTATCTCAAAAGTCTCCAGTGGCATCCGCCTAACGGCAGTCACAGTAAGCCGGTCGTTTGCGATTTTCATTCTCTGGTTTATCTTCATCTTGAAATACTATCTCAAAAGTCTCCAGTGGCATCCGCCTACGGCAGTCACAGTAAGCCGGTCGTTTGCGATTTTCATTCTCTGGTTTATCTTCATCTTGAAATACTATCTCAAAAGTCTCCAGTGGCATCCGCCTAACGGCAGTCACAGTAAGCCGGTCGTCTGCGATTTTCATTTTCTGGTTTATCTTCATCTTGAAATACTATCTCAAAAGTCTCCAGTGGCATCCGCCTACCGGCAGTCACAGTAAGCCGGTCGTCTGCGATTTTCATTCTCTGGTTTATCTTCATTTTGAAATACTATCTCAAAAGTCTCCAGTGGCATCCGCCTAACGGCAGTCACAGTAAGCCGGTCGTCTGCGATTTTCATTCTCTGGTTTATCTTCATCTTGAAATACTATCTCAAAAGTCTCCAGTGGCATCCGCCTAACGGCAGTCACAGTAAGCCGGTCGTTTGCGATTTTCATTCTCTGGTTTATCTTCATCTTGAAATACTATCTCAAAAGTCTCCAGTGGCATCCGCCTAACGGCAGTCACAGTAAGCCGGTCGTCTGCGATTTTCATTCTCTGGTTTATCTTCATCTTGAAATACTATCTCAAAAGTCTCCAGTGGCATCCGCCTAACGGCAGTCACAGTAAGCCGTCGTCTGCGATTTTCATTCTCTGGTTTATCTTCATCTTGAAATACTATCTCAAAAGTCTCCAGTGGCATCCGCCTAACGGCAGTCACAGTAAGCCGGTCGTCTGCGATTTTCATTCTCTGGTTTATCTTCATCTTGAAATACTATCTCAAAAGTCTCCAGTGGCATCCGCCTAACGGCAGTCACAGTAAGCCGGTCGTTTGCGATTTTCATTCTCTGGTTTATCTTCATCTTGAAATACTATCTCAAAAGTCTCCAGTGGCATCCGCCTAACGGCAGTCACAGTAAGCCGGTCGTCTGCGATTTTCATTCTCTGGTTTATCTTCATCTTGAAATACTATCTCAAAAGTCTCCAGTGGCATCCGCCTAACGGCAGTCACAGTAAGCCGGTCGTTTGCGATTTTCATTCTCTGGTTTATCTTCATTTTGAAATACTATCTCAAAAGTCTCCAGTGGCATCCGCCTAACGGCAGTCACAGTAAGCCGGTCGTCTGCGATTTTCATTCTCTGGTTTATCTTCATCTTGAAATACTATCTCAAAAGTCTCCAGTGGCATCCGCCTAATGGCAGTCACAGTAAGCCGGTCGTTTGCGATTTTCATTCTCTGGTTTATCTTCATCTTGAAATACTATCTCAAAAGTCTCCAGTGGCATCCGCCTACCGGCAGTCACAGTAAGCCGGTCGTCTGCGATTTTCATTCTCTGGTTTATCTTCATCTTGAAATACTATCTCAAAAGTCTCCAGTGGCATCCGCCTAACGGCAGTCACAGTAAGCCGGTCGTCTGCGATTTTCATTCTCTGGTTTATCTTCATCTTGAAATACTATCTCAAAAGTCTCCAGTGGCATCCGCCTAACGGCAGTCACAGTAAGCCGGTCGTTTGCGATTTTCATTCTCTGGTTTATCTTCATCTTGAAATACTATCTCAAAAGTCTCCAGTGGCATCCGCCTACCGGCAGTCACAGTAAGCCGGTCGTCTGCGATTTTCATTCTCTGGTTTATCTTCATCTTGAAATACTATCTCAAAAGTCTCCAGTGGCATCCGCCTAACGGCAGTCACAGTAAGCCGGTCGTCTGCGATTTTCATTCTCTGGTTTATCTTCATCTTGAAATACTATCTCAAAAGTCTCCAGTGGCATCCGCCTAACGGCAGTCACAGTAAGCCGGTCGTCTGCGATTTTCATTCTCTGGTTTATCTTCATCTTGAAATACTATCTCAAAAGTCTCCAGTGGCATCCGCCTACCGGCAGTCACAGTAAGCCGGTCGTCTGCGATTTTCATTCTCTGGTTTATCTTCATCTTCTTGAAATACTATCTCAAAAGTCTCCAGTGGCATCCGCCTAACGGCAGTCACAGTAAGCCGGTCGTTTGCGATTTTCATTCTCTGGTTTATCTTCATCTTGAAATACTATCTCAAAAGTCTCCAGTGGCATCCGCCTAACGGCAGTCACAGTAAGCCGGTCGTTTGCGATTTTCATTCTCTGGTTTATCTTCATCTTGAAATACTATCTCAAAAGTCTCCAGTGGCATCCGCCTAACGGCAGTCACAGTAAGCCGGTCGTCTGCGATTTTCATTCTCTGGTTTATCTTCATCTTGAAATACTATCTCAAAAGTCTCCAGTGGCATCCGCCTACCGGCAGTCACAGTAAGCCCGTCGTTTGCGATTTTCATTCTCTGGTTTATCTTCATCTTGAAATACTATCTCAAAAGTCTCCAGTGGCATCCGCCTAACGGCAGTCACAGTAAGCCGGTCGTTTGCGATTTTCATTCTCTGGTTTATCTTCATCTTGAAATACTATCTCAAAAGTCTCCAGAGGCATCCGCCTACCGGCAGTCACAGTAAGCCGGTCGTCTGCGATTTTCATTCTCTGGTTTATCTTCATCTTGAAATACTATCTCAAAAGTCTCCAGTGGCATCCGCCTAACGGCAGTCACAGTAAGCCGGTCGTTTGCGATTTTCATTCTCTGGTTTATCTTCATCTTGAAATACTATCTCAAAAGTCTCCAGTGGCATCCGCTTAACGGCAGTCACAGTAAGCCGGTCGTCTGCGATTTTCATTCTCTGGTTTATCTTCATCTTGAAATACTATCTCAAAAGTCTCCAGTGGCATCCGCCTACCGGCAGTCACAGTAAGCCGGTCGTCTGCGATTTTCATTCTCTGGTTTATCTTCATCTTGAAATACTATCTCAAAAGTCTCCAGTGGCATCCGCCTACCGGCAGTCACAGTAAGCCGGTCGTCTGCGATTTTCATTCTCTGGTTTATCTTCATCTTGAAATACTATCTCAAAAGTCTCCAGTGGCATCCGCCTAACGGCAGTCACAGTAAGCCGGTCGTTTGCGATTTTCATTCTCTGGTTTTATCTTCATCTTGAAATACTATCTCAAAAGTCTCCAGTGGCATCCGCCTAACGGCAGTCACAGTAAGCCGGTCGTCTGCGATTTTCATTCTCTGGTTTATCTTCATCTTGAAATACTATCTCAAAAGTCTCCAGTGGCATCCGCCTAACGGCAGTAACAGTAAGCCGGTCGTCTGCGATTTTCATTCTCTGGTTTATCTTTATCTTGAAATACTATCTCAAAAGTCTCCAGTGGCATCCGCCTACCGGCAGTCACAGTAAGTCGGTCGTCTGCGATTTTCATTCTCTGGTTTATCTTCATCTTGAAATACTATCTCAAAAGTCTCCAGTGGCATCCGCCTAACGGCAGTCACAGTAAGCCGGTCGTCTGCGATTTTCATTCTCTTGTTTATCTTCATCTTGAAATACTATCTCAAAAGTCTCCAGTGGCATCCGCCTACCGGCAGTCACAGTAAGCCGGTCGTCTGCGATTTTCATTCTCTGGTTTATCTTCATCTTGAAATACTATCTCAAAAGTCTCCAGTGGCATCCGCCTAACGGCAGTCACAGTAAGCCGGTCGTCTGCGATTTTCATTCTCTGGTTTATCTTCATCTTGAAATACTATCTCAAAAGTCTCCAGTGGCATCCGCCTAACGGTAGTCACAGTAAGCCGGTCGTTTGCGATTTTCATTCTCTGGTTTATCTTCATCTTGAAATACTATCTCAAAAGTCTCCAGTGGCATCCGCCTAACGGCAGTCACAGTAAGCCGGTCGTCTGCGATTTTCATTCTCTGGTTTATCTTCATCTTGAAATACTATCTCAAAAGTCTCCAGTGGCATCCGCCTACCGGCAGTCACAGTAAGCCGGTCGTTTGCGATTTTCATTCTCTTGTTTATCTTCATCTTGAAATACTATCTCAAAAGTCTCCAGTGGCATCCGCCTAACGGCAGTCACAGTAAGCCGGTCGTTTGCGATTTTCATTCTCTGGTTTATCTTCATCTTGAAATACTATCTCAAAAGTCTCCAGTGGCATCCGCCTAACGGCAGTCACAGTAAGCCGGTCGTCTGCGATTTTCATTCTCTGGTTTATCTTCATCTTGAAATACTATCTCAAAAAGTCTCCAGTGGCATCCGCCTAACGGCAGTCACAGTAAGCCGGTCGTCTGCGATTTTCATTCTCTGGTTTATCTTCATCTTGAAATACTATCTCAAAAGTCTCCAGTGGCATCCGCCTAACGGCAGTCACAGTAAGCCGGTCGTTTGCGATTTTCATTCTCTGGTTTATCTTCATCTTGAAATACTATCTCAAAAGTCTCCAGTGGCATCCGCCTAACGGCAGTCACAGTAAGCCGGTCGTCTGCGATTTTCATTCTCTGGTTTATCTTCATCTTGAAATACTATCTCAAAAGTCTCCAGTGGCATCCGCCTACCGGCAGTCACAGTAAGCCGGTCGTTTGCGATTTTCATTCTCTGGTTTATCTTCATCTTGAAATACTATCTCAAAAGTCTTCAGTGGCATCCGCCTAACGGCAGTCACAGTAAGCCGGTCGTCTGCGATTTTCATTCTCTGGTTTATCTTCATCTTGAAATACTATCTCAAAAGTCTCCAGTGGCATCCGCCTACCGGCAGTCACAGTAAGCCGGTCGTCTGCGATTTTCATTCTCTGGTTTATCTTCATCTTGAAATACTATCTCAAAAGTCTCCAGTGGCATCCGCCTAACGGCAGTCACAGTAAGCCGGTCGTCTGCGATTTTCATTCTCTGGTTTATCTTCATCTTGAAATACTATCTATCTCAAAAGTCTCCAGTGGCATCCGCCTAACGGCAGTCACAGTAAGCCGGTCGTCTGCGATTTTCATTCTCTGGTTTATCTTCATCTTGAAATACTATCTCAAAAGTCTCCAGTGGCATCCGCCTAACGGCAGTCACAGTAAGCCGGTCGTTTGCGATTTTCATTCTCTGGTTTATCTTCATCTTGAAATACTATCTCAAAAGTCTCCAGTGGCATCCGCCTAACGGCAGTCACAGTAAGCCGGTCGTTTGCGATTTTCATTCTCTGGTTTTTCTTTATCTTGAAATACTATCTCAAAAGTCTCCAGTGGCATCCGCCTAACGGCAGTCACAGTAAGCCGGTCGTCGCGATTTTCATTCTCTGGTTTATCTTCATCTTGAAATACTATCTCAAAAGTCTCCAGTGGCATCCGCCTACCGGCAGTCACAGTAAGCCGGTCGTTTGCGATTTTCATTCTCTGGTTTTTTTTCATCTTGAAATACTATCTCAAAAGTCTCCAGTGGCATCCGCCTAACGGCAGTCACAGTAAGCCGGTCGTCTGCGATTTTCATTCTCTGGTTTATCTTCATCTTGAAATACTATCTCAAAAGTCTCCAGTGGCATCCGCCTAACGGCAGTCACAGTAAGCCGGTCGTCCGCGATTTTCATTCTCTGGTTTATCTTCATCTTGAAATACTATCTCAAAAGTCTCCAGTGGCATCCGCCTACCGGCAGTCACAGTAAGCCGGTCGTTTGCGATTTTCATTCTCTGGTTTATCTTCATCTTGAAATACTATCTCAAAAGTCTCCAGTGGCATCCGCCTACCGGCAGTCACAGTAAGCCGGTCGTCTGCGATTTTCATTCTCTGGTTTATCTTCATCTTGAAATACTATCTCAAAAGTCTCCAGTGGCATCCGCCTAACGGCAGTCACAGTAAGCCGGTCGTCTGCGATTTTCATTCTCCTGTTTATCTTCATCTTGAAATACTATCTCAAAAGTCTCCAGTGGCATCCGCCTAACGGCAGTCACAGTAAGCCGGTCGTTTGCGATTTTCATTCTCTGGTTTATCTTCATCTTGAAATACTATCTCAAAAGTCTCCAGTGGCATCCGCCTAACGGCAGTCACAGTAAGCCGGTCGTTTGCGATTTTCATTCTCTGGTTTATCTTCATCTTGAACTACTATCTCAAAAGTCTCCAGTGGCATCCGCCTAACGGCAGTCACAGTAAGCCGGTCGTTTGCGATTTTCATTCTCCGGTTTATCTTCATCTTGAAATACTATCTCAAAAGTCTCCAGTGGCATCCGCCTAACGGCAGTCACAGTAAGCCGGTCGTCTGCGATTTTCATTCTCTTGTTTATCTTCATCTTGAAATACTATCTCAAAAGTCTCCAGTGGCATCCGCCTAACGGCAGTCACAGTAAGCCGGTCGTTTGCGATTTTCATTCTCTGGTTTATCTTCATCTTGAAATACTATCTCAAAAGTCTCCAGTGGCATCCGCCTAACGGCAGTCACAGTAAGCCGGTCGTCTGCGATTTTCATTCTCTGGTTTATCTTCATCTTGAAATACTATCTCAAAAGTCTCCAGTGGCATCCGCCTAACGGCAGTCACAGTAAGCCGGTCGTCGCGATTTTCATTCTCTGGTTTATCTTCATCTTGAAATACTATCTCAAAAGTCTCCAGTGGCATCCGCCTAACGGCAGTCACAGTAAGCCGGTCGTCGCGATTTTCATTCTCTGGTTTATCTTCATCTTGAAATACTATCTCAAAAGTTTCCAGAGGCATCCGCCTAACGGCAGTCACAGTAAGCCGGTCGTCTGCGATTTTCATTCTCTGGTTTATCTTCATCTTGATATACTATCTCAAAAGTCTCCAGTGGCATCCGCCTAACGGCAGTCACAGTAAGCCGGTCGTTTGCGATTTTCATTCTCTGGTTTATCTTCATCTTGAAATACTATCTCAAAAGTCTCCAGTGGCATCCGCCTACCGGCAGTCACAGTAAGCCGGTCGTCTGCGATTTTCATTCTCTGGTTTTTCTTCATCTTGAAATACTATCTCAAAAGTCTCCAGTGGCATCCGCCTAACGGCAGTCACAGTAAGCCGGTCGTTTGCGATTTTCATTCTCTGGTTTATCTTCATCTTGAAATACTATCTCAAAAGTCTCCAGTGGCATCCGCCTAACGGCAGTCACAGTAAGCCGGTCGTTTGCGATTTTCATTCTCTGGTTTATCTTCATCTTAAAATGCTATCTCAAAAGTCTCCAGTGGCATCCGCCTAACGGCAGTCACAGTAAGCCGGTCGTCTGCGATTTTCATTCTCTGGTTTATCTTCATCTTGAAATACTATCTCAAAAGTCTCCAGTGGCATCGGCCTTACGGCAGTCACAGTAAGCCGGTCGTCTGCGATTTTCATTCTCTGGTTTATCTTCATCTTGAAATACTATCTCAAAAGTCTCCAGTGGCATCCGCCTAACGGCAGTCACAGTAAGCCGGTCGTTTGCGATTTTCATTCTCTGGTTTATCTTCATCTTGAAATACTATCTCAAACGTCTCCAGTGGCATCCGCCTAACGGCAGTCACAGTAAGCCGGTCGTCTGCGATTTTCATTCTCTGGTTTATCTTCATCTTGAAATACTATCTCAAAAGTCTCCAGTGGCATCCGCCTAACGGCAGTCACAGTAAGCCGGTCGTCTGCGATTTTCATTCTCTGGTTTTCTTCATCTTGAAATACTATCTCAAAAGTCTCCAGTGGCATCCGCCTAACGGCAGTCACAGTAAGCCGGTCGTCTGCGATTTTCATTCTCTGGTTTATCTTTCTCTTGAAATACTATCTCAAAAGTCTCCAGTGGCATCCGCCTAACGGCAGTCACAGTAAGCCGGTCGTTTGCGATTTTCATTCTCTGGTTTATCTTCATCTTGAAATACTATCTCAAAAGTCTCCAGTGGCATCCGCCTAACGGCAGTCACAGTAAGCCGGTCGTTTGCGATTTTCATTCTCTGGTTTATCTTCATCTTGAAATACTATCTCAAAAGTCTCCAGTGGCATCCGCCTAACGGCAGTCACAGTAAGCCGGTCGTTTGCGATTTTCATTCTCTGGTTTATCTTTATCTTGAAATACTATCTCAAAAGTCTCCAGTGGCATCCGCCTAACGGCAGTCACAGTAAGCCGGTCGTTTGCGATTTTCATTTTCTGGTTTATCTTCATCTTGAAATACTATCTCAAAAGTCTCCAGTGGCATCCGCCTAACGGCAGTCACAGTAAGCCGGTCGTTTGCGATTTTCATTCTCTGGTTTATCTTCATCTTGAATTACTATCTCAAAAGTCTCCAGTGGCATCCGCCTAACGGCAGTCACAGTAAGCCGGTCGTTTGCGATTTTCATTCTCTGGTTTATCTTCATCTTGAAATACTATCTCAAAAGTCTCCAGTGGCATCCGCCTAACGGCAGTCACAGTAAGCCGGTCGTTTGCGATTTTCATTCTCTGGTTTATCTTCATCTTGAAATACTATCTCAAAAGTCTCCAGTGGCATCCGCCTAACGGCAGTCACAGTAAGCCGGTCGTCTGCGATTTTCATTCTCTGGTTTATCTTCATCTTGAAATACTATCTCAAAAGTCTCCAGTGGCATCCGCCTACCGGCAGTCACAGTAAGCCGGTCGTCTGCGATTTTCATTCTCTGGTTTATCTTCATCTTGAAATACTATCTCAAAAGTCTCCAGTGGCATCCGCCTACCGGCAGTCACAGTAAGCCGGTCGTCTGCGATTTTCATTCTCTGGTTTATCTTCATCTTGAAATACTATCTCAAAAGTCTCCAGTGGCATCCGCCTACCGGCAGTCACAGTAAGCCGGTCGTCTGCGATTTTCTTTCTCTGGTTTATCTTCATCTTGAAATACTATCTCAAAAGTCTCCAGTGGCATCCGCCTAACGGCAGTCACAGTAAGCCGGTCGTTTGCGATTTTCATTCTCTGGTTTATCTTCATCTTGAAATACTATCTCAAAAGTCTCCAGTGGCATCCGCCTAACGGCAGTCACAGTAAGCCGGTCGTTTGCGATTTTCATTCTCTGGTTTATCTTCATCTTGAAATACTATCTCAAAAGTCTCCAGTGGCATCCGCCTAACGGCAGTCACAGTAAGCCGGTCGTTTGCGATTTTCATTCTCTGGTTTATCTTTATCTTGAAATACTATCTCAAAAGTCTCCAGTGGCATCCGCCTAACGGCAGTCACAGTAAGCCGGTCGTCTGCGATTTTCATTCTCCGGTTCATCTTCATCTTGAAATACTATCTCAAAAGTCTCCAGTGGCATCCGCCTACCGGCAGTCACAGTAAGCCGGTCGTCTGCGATTTTTATTCTCTGGTTTATCTTCATCTTGAAATACTATCTCAAAAGTCTCCAGTGGCATCCGCCTAACGGCAGTCACAGTAAGCCGGTCGTTTGCGATTTTCATTCTCTGGTTTATCTTCATCTTGAAATACTATCTCAAAAGTCTCCAGTGGCATCCGCCTAACGGCAGTCACAGTAAGCCGGTCGTTTGCGATTTTCATTCTCCTGTTTATCTTCATCTTGAAATACTATCTCAAAAGTCTCCAGTGGCATCCGCCTACCGGCAGTCACAGTAAGCCGGTCGTCTGCGATTTTCATTCTCTGGTTTATCTTCATCTTGAAATACTATCTCAAAAGTCTCCAGTGGCATCCGCCTAACGGCAGTCACAGTAAGCCGGTCGTTTGCGATTTTCATTCTCTGGTTTATCTTCATCTTGAAATACTATCTCAAAAGTCTCCAGTGGCATCCGGCTAACGGCAGTCACAGTAAGCCGGTCGTTTGCGATTTTCATTCTCTGGTTTATCTTCATCTTGAAATACTATCTCAAAAGTCTCCAGTGGCATCCGCCTAACGGCAGTCACAGTAAGCCGGTCGTTTGCGATTTTCATTCTCTGGTTTATCTTCATTTTGAAATACTATCTCAAAAGTCTCCAGTGGCATCCGCCTAACGGCAGTCACAGTAAGCCGGTCGTCTGCGATTTTCATTCTCTGGTTTATCTTTATCTTGAAATACTATCTCAAAAGTCTCCAGTGGCATCCGCCTAACGGCAGTCACAGTAAGCCGGTCGTCTGCGATTTTCATTCTCTGGTTTATCTTCATCTTGAAATACTATCTCAAAAGTCTCCAGTGGCATCCGCCTAACGGCAGTCACAGTAAGCCGGTCGTCTGCGATTTTCATTTTCTGGTTTATCTTCATCTTGAAATACTATCTCAAAAGTCTCCAGTGGCATCCGCCTAACGGCAGTCACAGTAAGCCGGTCGTTTGCGATTTTCATTCTCTGGTTTATCTTCATCTTGAAATACTATCTCAAAAGTCTCCAGTGGCATCCGCCTAACGGCAGTCACAGTAAGCCGGTCGTCTGCGATTTTCATTCTCTGGTTTATCTTCATCTTGAAATACTATCTCAAAAGTCTCCAGTGGCATCCGCCTAACGGCAGTCACAGTAAGCCGGTCGTCTGCGATTTTCATTCTCTGGTTTATCTTCATCTTGAAATACTATCTCAAAAGTCTCCAGTGGCATCCGCCTAACGGCAGTCACAGTAAGCCGGTCGTCTGCGATTTTCATTTTCTGGTTTATCTTCATCTTGAAATACTATCTCAAAAGTCTCCAGTGGCATCCGCCTAACGGCAGTCACAGTAAGCCGGTCGTCTGCGATTTTCATTCTCTGGTTTATCTTCATCTTGAAATACTATCTCAAAAGTCTCCAGTGGCATCCGCCTAACGGCAGTCACAGTAAGCCGGTCGTTTGCGATTTTCATTCTCTGGTTTATCTTCATCTTGAAAAACTATCTCAAAAGTCTCCAGTGGCATCCGCCTAACGGCAGTCACAGTAAGCCGGTCGTTTGCGATTTTCATTCTCTGGTTTATCTTCATCTTGAAATACTATCTCAAAAGTCTCCAGTGGCATCCGCCTACGGCAGTCACAGTAAGCCGGTCGTCGCGATTTTCATTCTCTGGTTTATCTTCATCTTGAAATACTATCTCAAAAGTCTCCAGTGGCATCCGCCTAACGGCAGTCACAGTAAGCCGGTCGTCTGCGATTTTCATTCTCTGGTTTATCTTCATCTTGAAATACTATCTCAAAAGTCTCCAGTGGCATCCGCCTAACGGCAGTCACAGTAAGCCGGTCGTTTGCGATTTTCATTCTCTGGTTTATCTTCATCTTGAAATACTATCTCAAAAGTCTCCAGTGGCATCCGCCTAACGGCAGTCACAGTAAGCCGGTCGTCTGCGATTTTCATTCTCTGGTTTATCTTCATCTTGAAATACTATCTCAAAAGTCTCCAGTGGCATCCGCCAAACGGCAGTCACAGTAAGCCGGTCGTTTGCGATTTTCATTCTCTGGTTTATCTTCATCTTGAAATACTATCTCAAAAGTCTCCAGTGGCATCCGCCTAACGGCAGTCACAGTAAGCCGGTCGTTTGCGATTTTCATTCTCTGGTTTATCTTCATCTTGAAATACTATCTCAAAAGTCTCCAGTGGCATCCGCCTAACGGCAGTCACAGTAAGCCGGTCGTTTGCGATTTTCATTCTCTGGTTTATCTTCATCTTGAAATACTCTCTCAAAAGTCTCCAGTGGCATCCGCCTAACGGCAGTCACAGTAAGCCGGTCGTTTGCGATTTTCATTCTCTGGTTTATCTTCATCTTGAAATACTATCTCAAAAGTCTCCAGTGGCATCCGCCTAACGGCAGTCACAGTAAGCCGGTCGTTTGCGATTTTCATTCTCTGGTTTATCTTTTTCTTGAAATACTATCTCAAAAGTCTCCAGTGGCATCCGCCTAACGGCAGTCACAGTAAGCCGGTCGTCTGCGATTTTCATTCTCTGGTTTATCTTCATCTTGAAATACTATCTCAAAAGTCTCCAGTGGCATCCGCCTAACGGCAGTCACAGTAAGCCGGTCGTTTGCGATTTTCATTCTCTGGTTTATCTTTATCTTGAAATACTATCTCAAAAGTCTCCAGTGGCATCCGCCTAACGGCAAGCACAGTAAGCCGGTCGTCTGCGATTTTCATTCTCTGGTTTATCTTCATCTTGAAATACTATCTCAAAAGTCTCCAGTGGCATCCGCCTACCGGCAGTCACAGTAAGCCGGTCGTTTGCGATTTTCATTCTCTGGTTTATCTTCATCTTGAAATACTATCTCAAAAGTCTCCAGTGGCATCCGCCTAACGGCAGTCACAGTAAGCCGGTCGTTTGCGATTTTCATTCTCTGGTTTATCTTCATCTTGAAATACTATCTCAAAAGTCTCCTGTGGCATCCGCCTAACGGCAGTCACAGTAAGCCGGTCGTCTGCGATTTTCATTCTCTGGTTTATCTTCATCTTGAAATACTATCTCAAAAGTCTCCAGTGGCATCCGCCTAACGGCAGTCACAGTAAGCCGGTCGTTTGCGATTTTCATTCTCTGGTTTATCTTCATCTTGAAATACTATCTCAAAAGTCTCCAGTGGCATCCGCCTAACGGCAGTCACAGTAAGCCGGTCGTCTGCGATTTTCATTCTCCGGTTCATCTTTATCTTTAAATACTATCTCAAAAGTCTCCAGTGGCATCCGCCTAACGGCAGTCACAGTAAGCCGGTCGTTTGCGATTTTCATTCTCTGGTTTATCTTCATCTTGAAATACTATCTCAAAAGTCTCCAGTGGCATCCGCCTAACGGCAGTCACAGTAAGCCGGTCGTTTGCGATTTTCATTCTCTGGTTTATCTTCATCTTTAAATACTATCTCAAAAGTCTCCAGTGGCATCCGCCTACCGGCAGTCACAGTAAGCCGGTCGTTTGCGATTTTCATTCTCTGGTTTATCTTCATCTTGAAATACTATCTCAAAAGTCTCCAGTGGCATCCGCCTAACGGCAGTCACAGTAAGCCGGTCGTTTGCGATTTTCATTTTCTGGTTTATCTTCATCTTGAAATACTATCTCAAAAGTCTCCAGTGGCATCCGCCTAACGGCAGTCACAGTAAGCCGGTCGTTTGCGATTTTCATTCTCTGGTTTATTTTCATCTTGAAATACTATCTCAAAAGTCTCCAGTGGCATCCGCCTAACGGCAGTCACAGTAAGCCGGTCGTTTGCGATTTTCATTCTCTGGTTTATCTTCATCTTGAAATACTATCTCAAAAGTCTCCAGTGGCATCCGCCTAACGGCAGTCACAGTAAGCCGGTCGTTTGCGATTTTCATTCTCTGGTTTATCTTCATCTTGAAATACTATCTCAAAAGTCTCCAGATTCATCCGCCTACCGGCAGTCACAGTAAGCCGGTCGTTTGCGATTTTCATTCTCTGGTTTATCTTCATCTTGAAATACTATCTCAAAAGTCTCCAGTGGCATCCGCCTACCGGCAGTCACAGTAAGCCGGTCGTTTGCGATTTTCATTCTCTGGTTTATCTTCATCTTGAAATACTATCTCAAAAGTCTCCAGTGGCATCCGCCTAACGGCAGTCACAGTAAGCCGGTCGTTTGCGATTTTCATTCTCTGGTTTATCTTCATCTTGAAATACTATCTCAAAAGTCTCCAGTGGCATCCGCCTACCGGCAGTCACAGTAAGCCGGTCGTCTGCGATTTTCATTCTCTGGTTTATCTTCATCTTGAAATACTATCTCAAAAGTCTCCAGTGGCATCCGCCTAACGGCAGTCACAGTAAGCCGGTCGTTTGCGATTTTCATTCTCTGGTTTATCTTCATCTTGAAATACTATCTCAAAAGTCTCCAGATTCATCCGCCTAACGGCAGTCACAGTAAGCCGGTCGTTTGCGATTTTCATTCTCTGGTTTATCTTCATCTTGAAATACTATCTCAAAAGTCTCCAGTGGCATCCGCCTACCGGCAGTCACAGTAAGCCGGTCGTTTGCGATTTTCATTCTCTGGTTTATCTTCATCTTGAAATACTCTCTCAAAAGTCTCCAGTGGCATCCGCCTAACGGCAGTCACAGTAAGCCGGTCGTTTGCGATTTTCATTCTCTGGTTTATCTTCATCTTGAAATACTCTCTCAAAAGTCTCCAGTGGCATCCGCCTAACGGCAGTCACAGTAAGCCGGTCGTTTGCGATTTTCATTCTCTGGTTTATCTTCATCTTGAAATACTATCTCAAAAGTCTCCAGTGGCATCCGCCTAACGGCAGTCACAGTAAGCCGGTCGTTTGCGATTTTCATTCTCTGGTTTATCTTCATCTTGAAATACTATCTCAAAAGTCTCCAGTGGCATCCGCCTAACGGCAGTCACAGTAAGCCGGTCGTTTGCGATTTTCATTCTCTGGTTTATCTTCATCTTGAAATACTATCTCAAAAGTCTCCAGTGGCATCCGCCTACCGGCAGTCACAGTAAGCCGGTCGTCTGCGATTTTCATTCTCTGGTTTATCTTCATCTTGAAATACTATCTCAAAAGTCTCCAGTGGCATCCGCCTACCGGCAGTCACAGTAAGCCGGTCGTCTGCGATTTTCATTCTCTGGTTTATCTTCATCTTGAAATACTATCTCAAAAGTCTCCAGTGGCATCCGCTACGGTAGTCACAGTAAGCCGATCGTTTGCGATTTTCATTCTCTGGTTTATCTTCATCTTGAAATACTATCTCAAAAGTCTCCAGTGGCATCCGCCTAACGGCAGTCACAGTAAGCCGGTCGTCTGCGATTTTCATTCTCTGGTTTATCTTCATCTTGAAATACTATCTCAAAAGTCTCCAGTGGCATCCGCCTACCGGCAGTCACAGTAAGCCGGTCGTCTTCGATTTTCATTCTCTGGTTTATCTTCATCTTGAAATACTATCTCAAAAGTCTCCAGTGGCATCCGCCTACCGGCAGTCACAGTAAGCCGGTCGTCTGCGATTTTCATTTTCTGGTTTATCTTCATCTTGAAATACTATCTCAAAAGTCTCCAGTGGCATCCGCCTAACGGCAGTCACAGTAAGCCGGTCGTTTGCGATTTTCATTCTCTGGTTTATCTTTATCTTGAAATACTATCTCAAAAGTCTCCAGTGGCATCCGCCTACCGGCAGTCACAGTAAGCCGGTCGTCTGCGATTTTCATTCTCTGGTTTATCTTCATCTTGAAATACTATCTCAAAAGTCTCCAGTGGCATCCGCCTAACGGCAGTCACAGTAAGCCGGTCGTTTGCGATTTTCATTTTCTGGTTTATCTTCATCTTGAAATACTATCTCAAAAGTCTCCAGTGGCATCCGCCTAACGGCAGTCACAGTAAGCCGGTCGTCTCTCAAAAGTCTCCAGTGGCATCCGCCTAACGGCAGTCACAGTAAGCCGGTCGTTTGCGATTTTCATTCTCTGGTTTATCTTCATCTTGAAATACTATCTCAAAAGTCTCTAGTGGCATCCGCCTACCGGCAGTCACAGTAAGCCGGTCGTTTGCGATTTTCATTCTCTGGTTTATCTTCATCTTGAAATACTATCTCAAAAGTCTCCAGTGGCATCCGCCTAACGGCAGTCACAGTAAGCCGGTCGTTTGCGATTTTCATTCTCTGGTTTATCTTTATCTTGAAATACTATCTCAAAAGTCTCCAGTGGCATCGGCCTACCGGCAGTCACAGTAAGCCGGTCGTTTGCGATTTTCATTCTCTGGTTTATCTTCATCTTGAAATACTATCTCAAAAGTCTCCAGTGGCATCCGCCTAACGGCAGTCACAGAGTAAGCCGGTCGTTTGCGATTTTCATTCTCTGGTTTATCTTCATCTTGAAATACTATCTCAAAAGTTTCCAGTGGCATCCGCCTAACGGCAGTCACAGTAAGCCGGTCGTTTGCGATTTTCATTCTCTGGTTTATCTTCATCTTGAAATACTATCTCAAAAGTCTCCAGTGGCATCCGCCTAACGGCAGTCACAGTAAGCCGGTCGTTTGCGATTTTCATTCTCCGGTTCATCTTCATCTTGAAATACTATCTCAAAAGTCTCCAGTGGCATCGGCTTACCGGCAGTCACAGTAAGCCGGTCGTCTGCGATTTTCATTCTCTGGTTTATCTTCATCTTGAAATACTATCTCAAAAGTCTCCAGTGGCATCGGCCTACCGGCAGTCACAGTAAGCCGGTCGTCTGCGATTTTCATTCTCTGGTTTATCTTCATCTTGAAATACTATCTCAAAAGTCTCCAGTGGCATCCGCCTACCGGCAGTCACAGTAAGCCGGTCGTCTGCGATTTTCATTCTCTAGTTTATCTTCATCTTGAAATACTATCTCAAAAGTCTCCAGTGGCATCCGCCTACCGGCAGTCACAGTAAGCCGGTCGTCTGCGATTTTCATTCTCTGGTTTATCTTCATCTTGAAATACTATCTCAAAAGTCTCCAGTGGCATCCGCCTACCGGCAGTCACAGTAAGCCGGTCGTTTGCGATTTTCATTCTCTGGTTTATCTTCATCTTGAAATACTATCTCAAAAGTCTCCAGTGGCATCCGCCTACCGGCAGTCACAGTAAGCCGGTCGTTTGCGATTTTCATTCTCTGGTTTATCTTCATCTTGAAATACTATCTCAAAAGTCTCCAGTGGCATCCGCCTACCGGCAGTCACAGTAAGCCGGTCGTTTGCGATTTTCATTCTCTGGTTTATCTTCATCTTGAAATATTATCTCAAAAGTCTCCAGTGGCATCCGCCTACCGGCAGTCACAGTAAGCCGGTCGTTTGCGATTTTCATTCTCTGGTTTATCTTCATCTTGAAATACTATCTCAAAAGTCTCCAGTGGCATCCGCCTACCGGCAGTCACAGTAAGCCGGTCGTGTGCGATTTTCATTCTCTGGTTTATCTTCATCTTGAAATACTATCTCAAAAGTCTCCAGTGGCATCCGCCTACCGGCAGTCACAGTAAGCCGGTCGTCTGCGATTTTCATTCTCTGGTTTATCTTCATCTTGAAATACTATCTCAAAAGTCTCCAGTGGCATCCGCCTAACGGCAGTCACAGTAAGCCGGTCGTCTGCGATTTTCATTCTCTGGTTTATCTTTATCTTGAAATACTATCTCAAAAGTCTCCAGTGGCATCGGCCTAACGGCAGTCACAGTAAGCCGGTCGTTTGCGATTTTCATTCTCTGGTTTATCTTCATCTTGAAATACTATCTCAAAAGTCTCCAGTGGCATCCGCCTAACGGCAGTCACAGTAAGCCGGTCGTTTGCGATTTTCATTCTCTGGTTTATCTTTATCTTGAAATACTATCTCAAAAGTCTCCAGTGGCATCCGCCTAACGGCAGTCACAGTAAGCCGCTCGTTTGCGATTTTCATTCTCTGGTTTATCTTCATCTTGAAATACTATCTCAAAAGTCTCCAGTGGCATCCGCCTACCGGCAGTCACAGTAAGCCGGTCGTCTGCGATTTTCATTCTCTGGTTTATCTTCATCTTGAAATACTATCTCAAAAGTCTCCAGTGGCATCCGCCTAACGGCAGTCACAGTAAGCCGGTCGTCTGCGATTTTCATTCTCTGGTTTATCTTCATCTTGAAATACTATCTCAAAAGTCTCCAGTGGCATCGGCCTAACGGCAGTCACAGTAAGCCGGTCGTTTGCGATTTTCATTCTCCGGTTTATCTTCATCTTGACTTGAAATACTATCTCAAAAGTCTCCAGTGGCATCGGCCTAACGGCAGTCACAGTAAGCCGGTCGTTTGCGATTTTCATTCTCTGGTTTATCTTCATCTTGAAATACTATCTCAAAAGTCTCCAGTGGCATCCGCCTAACGGCAGTCACAGTAAGCCGGTCGTCTGCGATTTTCATTCTCCGGTTCATCTTTATCTTGAAATACTATCTCAAAAGTCTCCAGTGGCATCCGCCTAACGGCAGTCACAGTAAGCCGGTCGTCTGCGATTTTCATTCTCTGGTTTATCTTCATCTTGAACTACTATCTCAAAAGTCTCCAGTGGCATCCGCCTACCGGCAGTCACAGTAAGCCGGTCGTCTGCGATTTTCATTCTCTGGTTTATCTTCATCTTGAAATACTATCTCAAAAGTCTCCAGTGGCATCCGCCTAACGGCAGTCACAGTAAGCCGGTCGTTTGCGATTTTCATTCTCTGGTTTATCTTCATCTTTAACTACTATCTCAAAAGTCTCCAGTGGCATCCGCCTAACGGCAGTCACAGTAAGCCGGTCGTTTGCGATTTTCATTCTCTGGTTTATCTTCATCTTGAAATACTATCTCAACAGTCTCCAGTGGCATCGGCCTACCGGCAGTCACAGTAAGCCGGTCGTTTGCGATTTTCATTCTCTGGTTTATCTTTATCTTGAAATACTATCTCAAAAGTCTCCAGTGGCATCCGCCTAACGGCAGTCACAGTAAGCCGGTCGTTTGCGATTTTCATTCTCTGGTTTATCTTCATCTTGAAATACTATCTCAAAAGTCTCCAGTGGCATCCGCCTAACGGCAGTCACAGTAAGCCGGTCGTTTGCGATTTTCATTCTCTGGTTTATCTTCATCTTGAAATACTATCTCAAAAGTCTCCAGTGGCATCCGCCTAACGGCAGTCACAGTAAGCCGGTCGTTTGCGATTTTCATTTTCTGGTTTATCTTCATCTTGAAATACTATCTCAAAAGTCTCCAGTGGCATCCGCCTAACGGCAGTCACAGTAAGCCGGTCGTCTGCGATTTTCATTCTCTGGTTTATCTTCATCTTGAAATACTATCTCAAAAGTCTCCAGTGGCATCGGCCTACCGGCAGTCACAGTAAGCCGGTCGTTTGCGATTTTTATTCTCTGGTTTATCTTCATCTTGAAATACTATCTCAAAAGTCTCCAGTGGCATCCGCCTAACGGCAGTCACAGTAAGCCGGTCGTTTGCGATTTTCATTCTCTGGTTTATCTTCATCTTGAAATACTATCTCAAAAGTCTCCAGTGGCATCGGCCTACCGGCAGTCACAGTAAGCCGGTCGTTTGCGATTTTCATTCTCTGGTTTATCTTCATCTTGAAATACTATCTCAAAAGTCTCCAGTGGCATCCGCCTAACGGCAGTCACAGTAAGCCGGTCGTTTGCGATTTTCATTCTCTGGTTTATCTTCATCTTGAAATACTCTCTCAAAAGTCTCCAGTGGCATCCGCCTACCGGCAGTCACAGTAAGCCGGTCGTTTGCGATTTTCATTCTCTGGTTTATCTTCATCTTGAAATACTATCTCAAAAGTCTCCAGTGGCATCCGCCTAACGGCAGTCACAGTAAGCCGGTCGTTTGCGATTTTCATTCTCTGGTTTATCTTCATTTTGAAATACTATCTCAAAAGTCTCCAGTGGCATCCGCCTAACGGCAGTCACAGTAAGCCGGTCGTTTGCGATTTTCATTCTCTGGTTTATCTTCATCTTGAAATACTATCTCAAAAGTCTCCAGTGGCATCCGCCTTACGGCAGTCACAGTAAGCCGGTCGTTTGCGATTTTCATTCTCTGGTTTATCTTCATCTTGAAATACTATCTCAAAAGTCTCCAGTGGCATCCGCCTAACGGCAGTCACAGTAAGCCGGTCGTTTGCGATTTTCATTCTCTGGTTTATCTTCATCTTGAAATACTATCTCAAAAGTCTCCAGTGGCATCCGCCTACGGCAGTCACAGTAAGCCGGTCGTTTGCGATTTTCATTCTCTGGTTTATCTTCATCTTGAAATACTATCTCAAAAGTCTCCAGTGGCATCCGCCTAACGGCAGTCACAGTAAGCCGGTCGTTTGCGATTTTCATTCTCTGGTTTATCTTCATCTTGAAATACTATCTCAAAAGTCTCCAGTGGCATCCGCCTAACGGCAGTCACAGTAAGCCGGTCGTTTGCGATTTTCATTCTCTGGTTTATCTTCATCTTGAAATACTATCTCAAAAGTCTCCAGTGGCATCCGCCTACCGGCAGTCACAGTAAGCCGGTCGTTTGCGATTTTCATTCTCTGGTTTATCTTCATCTTGAAATACTATCTCAAAAGTCTCCAGTGGCATCCGCCTAACGGCAGTCACAGTAAGCCGGTCGTTTGCGATTTTCATTCTCTGGTTTATCTTTATCTTGAAATACTATCTCAAAAGTCTCCAGTGGCATCCGCCTACCGGCAGTCACAGTAAGCCGGTCGTTTGCGATTTTCATTCTCTGGTTTATCTTCATCTTGAAATACTATCTCAAAAGTCTCCAGTGGCATCCGCCTACCGGCAGTCACAGTAAGCCGGTCGTCTGCGATTTTCATTCTCTGGTTTATCTTCATCTTGAAATACTATCTCAAAAGTCTCCAGTGGCATCGCCCTACCGGCAGTCACAGTAAGCCGGTCGTTTGCGATTTTCATTCTCTGGTTTATCTTCATCTTGAAATACTATCTCAAAAGTCTCCAGTGGCATCGGCCTAACGGCAGTCACAGTAAGCCGGTCGTTTGCGATTTTCATTCTCTGGTTTATCTTCATCTTGAAATACTATCTCAAAAGTCTCCAGTGGCATCCGCCTAACGGCAGTCACAGTAAGCCGGTCGTTTGCGATTTTCATTCTCTGGTTTATCTTCATCTTGAAATACTATCTCAAAAGTCTCCAGTGGCATCCGCCTAACGGCAGTCACAGTAAGCCGGTCGTTTGCGATTTTCATTCTCTGGTTTATCTTCATCTTGAAATACTATCTCAAAAGTCTCCAGTGGCATCCGCCTAACGGCAGTCACAGTAAGCCGGTCGTTTGCGATTTTCATTCTCTGGTTTATCTTCATCTTGAAATACTATCTCAAAAGTCTCCAGTGGCATCCGCCTTACGGCAGTCACAGTAAGCCGGTCGTCTGCGATTTTCATTCTCTGGTTTATCTTCATCTTGAAATACTATCTCAAAAAGTCTCCAGTGGCATCCGCCTAACGGCAGTCACAGTAAGCCGGTCGTTTGCGATTTTCATTCTCTGGTTTATCTTCATCTTGAAATACTATCTCAAAAGTCTCCAGTGGCATCCGCCTACGGCAGTCACAGTAAGCCGGTCGTTTGCGATTTTCATTCTCTGGTTTATCTTCATCTTGAAATACTATCTCAAAAGTCTCCAGTGGCATCCGCCTAACGGCAGTCACAGTAAGCCGGTCGTTTGCGATTTTCATTCTCTGGTTTATCTTCATCTTGAAATACTATCTCAAAAGTCTCCAGTGGCATCCGCCTAACGGCAGTCACAGTAAGCCGGTCGTCTGCGATTTTCATTCTCTGGTTTATCTTCATCTTGAAATACTATCTCAAAAGTCTCCAGTGGCATCCGCCTAACGGCAGTCACAGTAAGCCGGTCGTTTGCGATTTTCATTCTCTGGTTTATCTTCATCTTGAAATACTATCTCAAAAGTCTCCAGTGGCATCCGGCTTACGGCAGTCACAGTAAGCCGGTCGTCTGCGATTTTCATTCTCTGGTTTATCTTCATCTTGAAATACTATCTCAAAAGTCTCCAGTGGCATCCGCCTAACGGCAGTCACAGTAAGCCGGTCGTTTGCGATTTTCATTCTCTGGTTTATCTTCTTCTTGATACTATCTCAAAAGTCTCCAGTGGCATCCGCCTAACGGCAGTCACAGTAAGCCGGTCGTTTGCGATTTTCATTCTCTGGTTTATCTTCATCTTGAAATACTATCTCAAAAGTCTCCAGTGGCATCCGCCTAACGGCAGTCACAGTAAGCCGGTCGTTTGCGATTTTCATTCTCTGGTTTATCTTCATCTTGAAATACTATCTCAAAAGTCTCCAGTGGCATCCGCCTAACGGCAGTCACAGTAAGCCGGTCGTTTGCGATTTTCATTCTCTGGTTTATCTTCATCTTGAAATACTATCTCAAAAGTCTCCAGTGGCATCCGCCTACCGGCAGTCACAGTAAGCCGGTCGTTTGCGATTTTCATTCTCCGGTTCATCTTTATCTTGAAATACTATCTCAAAAGTCTCCAGTGGCATCCGCCTACCGGCAGTCACAGTAAGCCGGTCGTCTGCGATTTTCATTCTCTGGTTTATCTTCATCTTGAAGTACTATCTCAAAAGTCTCCAGTGGCATCCGCCTAACGGCAGTCACAGTAAGCCGGTCGTCTGCGATTTTCATTCTCTGGTTTATCTTCATCTTGAAATACTATCTCAAAAGTCTCCAGTGGCATCCGCCTAACGGCAGTCACAGTAAGCCGGTCGTTTGCGATTTTCATTCTCTGGTTTATCTTCATCTTGAAATACTATCTCAAAAAGTCTCCAGTGGCATCCGCCTAACGGCAGTCACAGTAAGCCGGTCGTTTGCGATTTTCATTCTCTGGTTTATCTTCATCTTGATATACTATCTCAAAAGTCTCCAGTGGCATCCGCCTAACGGCAGTCACAGTAAGCCGGTCGTTTGCGATTTTCATTCTCTGGTTTATCTTCATCTTGAAATACTATCTCAAAAAGTCTCCAGTGGCATCCGCCTAACGGCAGTCACAGTAAGCCGGTCGTTTGCGATTTTCATTCTCTGGTTTATCTTCATCTTGAAATACTATCTCAAAAGTCTCCAGTGGCATCGGCCTACCGGCAGTCACAGTAAGCCGGTCGTTTGCGATTTTCATTCTCTGGTTTATCTTCATCTTGAAATACTATCTCAAAAGTCTCCAGTGGCATCCGCCTAACGGCAGTCACAGTAAGCCGGTCGTTTGCGATTTTCATTCTCTGGTTTATCTTCATCTTGAAATACTATCTCAAAAGTCTCCAGTGGCATCCGCCTAACGGCAGTCACAGTAAGCCGGTCGTTTGCGATTTTCATTCTCTGGTTTATCTTCATCTTGAAATACTATCTCAAAAGTCTCCAGTGGCATCCGCCTAACGGCAGTCACAGTAAGCCGGTCGTTTGCGATTTTCATTCTCTGGTTTATCTTCATCTTGAAATACTATCTCAAAAGTCTCCAGTGGCATCCGCCTACCGGCAGTCACAGTAAGCCCGTCGTTTGCGATTTTCATTCTCTGGTTTATCTTCATCTTGAAATACTATCTCAAAAGTCTCCAGTGGCATCCGCCTAACGGCAGTCACAGTAAGCCGGTCGTTTGCGATTTTCATTCTGGTTTATCTTCATCTTGAAATACTATCTCAAAAGTCTCCAGTGGCATCCGCCTAACGGCAGTCACAGTAAGCCGGTCGTTTGCGATTTTCATTCTCTGGTTTATCTTTATCTTGAAATACTATCTCAAAAGTCTCCAGTGGCATCCGCCTACCGGCAGTCACAGTAAGCCGGTCGTCTGCGATTTTCATTCTCTGGTTTATCTTTTTCTTGAAATACTATCTCAAAAGTCTCCAGTGGCATCCGCCTAACGGCAGTCACAGTAAGCCGGTCGTCTGCGATTTTCATTCTCTGGTTTATCTTCATCTTGAATACTATCTCAAAAGTCTCCAGTGGCATCCGCCTAACGGCAGTCACAGTAAGCCGGTCGTTTGCGATTTTCATTCTCTGGTTTATCTTCATCTTGAAATACTATCTCAAAAGTCTCCAGTGGCATCCGCCTAACGGCAGTCACAGTAAGCCGGTCGTCTGCGATTTTCATTCTCTGGTTTATCTTCATCTTGAAATACTATCTCAAAAGTCTCCAGTGGCATCCGCCTAACGGCAGTCACAGTAAGCCGGTCGTTTGCGATTTTCATTCTCTGGTTTATCTTCATCTTGAAATACTATCTCAAAAGTCTCCAGTGGCATCCGCCTAACGGCAGTCACAGTAAGCCGGTCGTTTGCGATTTTTCTTCTCTGGTTTATCTTCATCTTGAAATACTATCTCAAAAGTCTCCAGTGGCATCCGCCTAACGGCAGTCACAGTAAGCCGGTCGTTTGCGATTTTCATTCTCTGGTTTATCTTCATCTTGAAATACTATCTCAAAAGTCTCCAGTGGCATCCGCCTAACGGCAGTCACAGTAAGCCGGTCGTTTGCGATTTTCATTCTCTGGTTTATCTTCATCTTGAAATACTATCTCAAAAGTCTCCAGTGGCATCGGTTTACCGGCAGTCACAGTAAGCCGGTCGTTTGCGATTTTCATTCTCTGGTTTATCTTCATCTTGAACTACTATCTCAAAAGTCTCCAGTGGCATCCGCCTAACGGCAGTCACAGTAAGCCGGTCGTTTGCGATTTTCATTCTCTGGTTTATCTTCATCTTGAAATACTATCTCAAAAGTCTCCAGTGGCATCGCCTAACGGCAGTCACAGTAAGCCGGTCGTTTGCGATTTTCATTCTCTGGTTTTCTTCATCTTGAAATACTATCTCAAAAGTCTCCAGTGGCATCCGCCTAACGGCAGTCACAGTAAGCCGGTCGTTTGCGATTTTCATTCTCTGGTTTATCTTCATCTTGAAATACTATCTCAAAAGTCTCCAGTGGCATCCGCCTTACGGCAGTCACAGTAAGCCGGTCGTTTGCGATTTTCATTCTCTGGTTTATCTTCATCTTGAAATACTATCTCAAAAGTCTCCAGTGGCATCCGCCTAACGGCAGTCACAGTAAGCCGGTCGTTTGCGATTTTCATTCTCTGGTTTATCTTCATCTTGAAATACTATCTTGAAATACTATCTCAAAAGTCTCCAGTGGCATCCGCCTAACGGCAGTCACAGTAAGCCGGTCGTTTGCGATTTTCATTCTCTGGTTTATCTTCATCTTGAAATACTATCTCAAAAGTCTCCAGTGGCATCCGCCTAACGGCAGTCACAGTAAGCCGGTCGTTTGCGATTTTCATTCTCTGGTTTATCTTCATCTTGAAATACTATCTCAAAAGTCTCCAGTGGCATCCGCCTACGGCAGTCACAGTAAGCCGGTCGTTTGCGATTTTCATTCTCTGGTTTATCTTCATCTTGAAATACTATCTCAAAAGTCTCCAGTGGCATCCGCCTAACGGCAGTCACAGTAAGCCGGTCGTTTGCGATTTTCATTCTCTGGTTTATCTTCATCTTGAAATACTATCTCAAAAGTCTCCAGTGGCATCCGCCTACCGGCAGTCACAGTAAGCCGGTCGTTTGCGATTTTCATTCTCTGGTTTATCTTCTTCTTGAAATACTATCTCAAAAGTCTCCAGTGGCATCCGCCTACCGGCAGTCACAGTAAGCCGGTCGTTTGCGATTTTCATTCTCTGGTTTATCTTTATCTTGAAATACTATCTCAAAAGTCTCCAGTGGCATCCGCCTAACGGCAGTCACAGTAAGCCGGTCGTTTGCGATTTTCATTCTCTGGTTTATCTTCATCTTGAAATACTATCTCAAAAGTCTCCAGTGGCATCGCCCTACCGGCAGTCACAGTAAGCCGGTCGTTTGCGATTTTCATTCTCTGGTTTATCTTCATCTTGAAATACTATCTCAAAAGTCTCCAGTGGCATCCGCCTAACGGCAGTCACAGTAAGCCGGTCGTCTGCGATTTTCATTCTCTGGTTTATCTTCATCTTGAAATACTATCTCAAAAGTCTCCAGTGGCATCCGCCTAACGGCAGTCACAGTAAGCCCGTCGTTTGCGATTTTCATTCTCTGGTTTATCTTCATCTTGAAATACTATCTCAAAAGTCTCCAGTGGCATCCGCCTAACGGCAGTCACAGTAAGCCGGTCGTTTGCGATTTTCATTCTCTGGTTTATCTTCATCTTGAAATACTATCTCAAAAGTCTCCAGTGGCATCCGCCTAACGGCAGTCACAGTAAGCCGGTCGTTTGCGATTTTCATTCTCTGGTTTATCTTCATCTTGAAATACTATCTAAAAAGTCTCCAGTGGCATCCGCCTAACGGCAGTCACAGTAAGCCGGTCGTTTGCGATTTTCATTCTCTGGTTTATCTTCATCTTGAAATACTATCTCAAAAGTCTCCAGTGGCATCCGCCTACCGGCAGTCACAGTAAGCCGGTCGTCTGCGATTTTCATTCTCTGGTTTATCTTTATCTTGAAATACTATCTCAAAAGTCTCCAGTGGCATCCGCCTAACGGCAGTCACAGTAAGCCGGTCGTTTGCGATTTTCATTCTCTGGTTTATCTTCATCTTGAAATACTATCTCAAAAGTCTCCAGTGGCATCCGCCTAACGGCAGTCACAGTAAGCCGGTCGTCTGCGATTTCATTCTCTGGTTTATCTTCATCTTGAAATACTATCTCAAAAGTCTCCAGTGGCATCCGCCTAACGGCAGTCACAGTAAGCCGGTCGTTTGCGATTTTCATTCTCTGGTTTATCTTCATCTTGAAATACTATCTCAAAAAGTCTCCAGTGGCATCCGCCTACCGGCAGTCACAGTAAGCCGGTCGTTTGCGATTTTCATTCTCTGGTTTATCTTCATCTTGAAATACTATCTCAAAAGTCTCCAGTGGCATCCGCCTAACGGCAGTCACAGTAAGCCGGTCGCTTGCGATTTTCATTCTCTGGTTTATCTTCATCTTGAAATACTATCTCAAAAGTCTCCAGTGGCATCCGCCTAACGGCAGTCACAGTAAGCCGGTCGTTTGCGATTTTCATTCTCTGGTTTATCTTCATCTTGAAATACTATCTCAAAAGTCTCCAGTGGCATCCGCCTAACGGCAGTCACAGTAAGCCGGTCGTTTGCGATTTTCATTCTCTGGTTTATCTCATCTTGAAATACTATCTCAAAAGTCTCCAGTGGCATCCGCCTAACGGCAGTCACAGTAAGCCGGTCGTTTGCGATTTTCATTCTCTGGTTTTTCTTCATCTTGAAATACTATCTCAAAAGTCTCCAGTGGCATCCGCCTAACGGCAGTCACAGTAAGCCGGTCGTTTGCGATTTTCATTCTCTGGTTTATCTTTATCTTGAAATACTATCTCAAAAGTCTCCAGTGGCATCCGCCTAACGGCAGTCACAGTAAGCCGGTCGTTTGCGATTTTCATTCTCTGGTTTATCTTCATCTTGAAATACTATCTCAAAAGTCTCCAGTGGCATCCGCCTAACGGCAGTCACAGTAAGCCGGTCGTCTGCGATTTTCATTCTCTGGTTTATCTTCATCTTGAAATACTATCTCAAAAGTCTCCAGTGGCATCCGCCTAACGGCAGTCACAGTAAGCCGGTCGTTTGCGATTTTCATTCTCTGGTTTATCTTCATCTTTAAATACTATCTCAAAAGTCTCCAGTGGCATCCGCCTAACGGCAGTCACAGTAAGCCGGTCGTTTGCGATTTTCATTCTCTGGTTTATCTTCATCTTGAAATACTATCTCAAAAGTCTCCAGTGGCATCCGCCTAACGGCAGTCACAGTAAGCCGGTCGTTTGCGATTTTCATTCTCTGGTTTATCTTCATCTTGAAATACTATCTCAAAAGTCTCCAGTGGCATCCGCCTAACGGCAGTCACAGTAAGCCGGTCGTTTGCGATTTTCATTCTCTGGTTTATCTTTATCTGGTTTATCTTCATCTTGAAATACTATCTCAAAAGTCTCCAGTGGCATCCGCCTAACGGCAGTCACAGTAAGCCGGTCGTCTGCGATTTTCATTCTCTGGTTTATCTTCATCTTGAAATACTATCTCAAAAGTCTCCAGTGGCATCCGCCTAACGGCAGTCACAGTAAGCCGGTCGTTTGCGATTTTCATTCTCTGGTTTATCTTTATCTTGAAATACTATCTCAAAAGTCTCCAGTGGCATCGGCCTACCGGCAGTCACAGTAAGCCGGTCGTTTGCGATTTTCATTCTCCGGTTCATCTTTATCTTTAAATACTATCTCAAAAGTCTCCAGTGGCATCCGCCTAACGGCAGTCACAGTAAGCCGGTCGTTTGCGATTTTCATTCTTCGGTTTATCTTCATCTTGAAATACTATCTCAAAAGTCTCCAGTGGCATCCGCCTAACGGCAGTCACAGTAAGCCGGTCGTCTGCGATTTTCATTCTCTGGTTTATCTTCATCTTGAAATACTATCTCAAAAGTCTCCAGTGGCATCGCCCTAACGGCAGTCACAGTAAGCCGGTCGTTTGCGATTTTCATTCTCTGGTTTATCTTCATCTTGAAATACTATCTCAAAAGTCTCCAGTGGCATCCGCCTAACGGCAGTCACAGTAAGCCGGTCGTCTGCGATTTTCATTCTCTGGTTTATCTTCATCTTGAAATACTATCTCAAAAGTCTCCAGTGGCATCCGCCTAACGGCAGTCACAGTAAGCCGGTCGTTTGTGATTTTCATTCTCTGGTTTATCTTCATCTTGAAATACTATCTCAAAAGTCTCCAGTGGCATCCGCCTAACGGCAGTCACAGTAAGCCGGTCGTTTGCGATTTTCATTCTCTGGTTTATCTTCATCTTGAAATACTATCTCAAAAGTCTCCAGTGGCATCGCCTAACGGCAGTCACAGTAAGCCGGTCGTCTGCGATTTTCATTCTCTGGTTTATCTTCATCTTGAAATACTATCTCAAAAGTCTCCAGTGGCATCCGCCTAACGGCAGTCACAGTAAGTCACAGTAAGCCGGTCGTTTGCGATTTTCATTCTCTGGTTTATCTTCATCTTGAAATACTATCTCAAAAGTCTCCAGTGGCATCCGCCTAACGGCAGTCACAGTAAGCCGGTCGTTTGCGATTTCATTCTCTGGTTTATCTTCATCTTGAAATACTATCTCAAAAGTCTCCAGTGGCATCCGCCTAACGGCAGTCACAGTAAGCCGGTCGTTTGCGATTTTCATTCTCTGGTTTATCTTCATCTTGAAATACTATCTCAAAAGTCTCCAGTGGCATCCGCCTACCGGCAGTCACAGTAAGCCGGTCGTTTGCGATTTTCATTCTCTGGTGCATCTTTATCTTGAAATACTATCTCAAAAAGTCTCCAGTGGCATCCGCCTAACGGCAGTCACAGTAAGCCGGTCGTTTGCGATTTTCATTCTCTGGTTTATCTTCATCTTGAAATACTATCTCAAAAGTCTCCAGTGGCATCCGCCTACCGGCAGTCACAGTAAGCCGGTCGTTTGCGATTTTCATTCTCTGGTTTATCTTCATCTTGAAATACTATCTCAAAAGTCTCCAGTGGCATCCGCCTAACGGCAGTCACAGTAAGCCGGTCGTTTGCGATTTTCATTCTCTGGGTTATCTTCATCTTGAAATACTATCTCAAAAGTCTCCAGTGGCATCCGCCTAACGGCAGTCACAGTAAGCCGGTCGTTTGCGATTTTCATTCTCTGGTTTATCTTCATCTTGAAATACTATCTCAAAAGTCTCCAGTGGCATCGGCCTACCGGCAGTCACAGTAAGCCGGTCGTTTGCGATTTTCATTCTCTGGTTTATCTTCATCTTGAAATACTATCTCAAAAGTCTCCAGTGGCATCCGCCTAACGGCAGTCACAGTAAGCCGGTCGTCTGCGATTTTCATTCTCTGGTTTATCTTCATCTTGAAATACTATCTCAAAAGTCTCCAGTGGCATCGCCTAACGGCAGTCACAGTAAGCCGGTCGTTTGCGATTTTCATTCTCTGGTTTATCTTCATCTTGAAATACTATCTCAAAAGTCTCCAGTGGCATCCGCCTAACGGCAGTCACAGTAAGCCGGTCGTTTGCGATTTTCATTCTCTGGTTTATCTTCATCTCCAGTGGCATCCGCCTACCGGCAGTCACAGTAAGCCGGTCGTCTGCGATTTTCATTCTCTGGTTTATCTTTATCTTGAAATACTATCTCAAAAGTCTCCAGTGGCATCCGCCTAACGGCAGTCACAGTAAGCCGGTCGTTCGCGATTTTCATTCTCTGGTTTATCTTCATCTTGAAATACTATCTCAAAAGTCTCCAGTGGCATCCGCCTAACGGCAGTCACAGTAAGCCGGTCGTCTGCGATTTTCATTCTCTGGTTTATCTTCATCTTGAAATACTATCTCAAAAGTCTCCAGTGGCATCCGCCTAACGGCAGTCACAGTAAGCCGGTCGTCTGCGATTTTCATTCTCTGGTTCATCTTCATCTTGAAATACTATCTCAAAAGTCTCCAGTGGCATCCGCCTAACGGCAGTCACAGTAAGCCGGTCGTTTGCGATTTTCATTCTCTGGTTTATCTTCATCTTGAAATACTATCTCAAAAGTCTCCAGTGGCATCGGCCTAACGGCAGTCACAGTAAGCCGGTCGTTTGCGATTTTCATTCTCTGGTTTATCTTCATCTTGAAATACTATCTCAAAAGTCTCCAGTGGCATCCGCCTAACGGCAGTCACAGTAAGCCGGTCGTTTGCGATTTTCATTCTCTGGTTTATCTTCATCTTGAAATACTATCTCAAAAGTCTCCAGTGGCATCCGCCTAACGGCAGTCACAGTAAGCCGGTCGTTTGCGATTTTCATTCTCTGGTTTATCTTCATCTTGAAATACTATCTCAAAAGTCTCCAGTGGCATCGGCCTACTGGCAGTCACAGTAAGCCGGTCGTTTGCGATTTTCATTCTCTGGTTTATCTTCATCTTGAAATACTATCTCAAAAGTCTCCAGTGGCATCCGCCTAACGGCAGTCACAGTAAGCCGGTCGTTTGCGATTTTCATTCTCTGGTTTATCTTCATCTTGAAATACTATCTCAAAAGTCTCCAGTGGCATCCGCCTAACGGCAGTCACAGTAAGCCGGTCGTTTGCGATTTTCATTCTCTGGTTTATCTTCATCTTGAAAAACTATCTCAAAAGTCTCCAGTGGCATCCGCCTAACGGCAGTCACAGTAAGCCGGTCGTTTGCGATTTTCATTCTCTGGTTTATCTTCATCTTGAAATACTATCTCAAAAGTCTCCAGTGGCATCCGCCTAACGGCAGTCACAGTAAGCCGGTCGTTTGCGATTTTCATTCTCTGGTTTTTCTTCATCTTGAAATACTATCTCAAAAGTCTCCAGTGGCATCCGCCTAACGGCAGTCACAGTAAGCCGGTCGTTTGCGATTTTCATTCTCTGGTTTATCTTCATCTTGAAATACTATCTCAAAAGTCTCCAGTGGCATCCGCCTAACGGCAGTCACAGTAAGCCGGTCGTCTGCGATTTTCATTCTCTGGTTTATCTTTATCTTGAAATACTATCTCAAAAGTCTCCAGTGGCATCCGCCTAACGGCAGTCACAGTAAGCCGGTCGTTTGCGATTTTCATTCTCTGGTTTATCTTTATCTTGAAATACTATCTCAAAAGTCTCCAGTGGCATCCGCCTACCGGCAGTCACAGTAAGCCGGTCGTTTGCGATTTTCATTCTCCGGTTTATCTTTATCTTGAAATACTATCTCAAAAGTCTCCAGTGGCATCCGCCTAACGGCAGTCACAGTAAGCCGGTCGTCTGCGATTTTCATTCTCTGGTTTATCTTCATCTTGAAATACTATCTCAAAAGTCTCCAGTGGCATCCGCCTAACGGCAGTCACAGTAAGCCGGTCGTCTGCGATTTTCATTCTCTGGTTTATCTTCATCTTGAAATACTATCTCAAAAGTCTCCAGTGGCATCCGCCTAACGGCAGTCACAGTAAGCCGGTCGTTTGCGATTTTCATTCTCTTGTTTATCTTCATCTTGAAATACTATCTCAAAAGTCTCCAGTGGCATCCGCCTAACGGCAGTCACAGTAAGCCGGTCGTTTGCGATTTTCATTCTCTGGTTTATCTTCATCTTGAAATACTATCTCAAAAGTCTCCAGTGGCATCGGCCTACCGGCAGTCACAGTAAGCCGGTCGTTTGCGATTTTCATTCTCTGGTTTATCTTCATCTTGAAATACTATCTCAAAAGTCTCCAGTGGCATCCGCCTAACGGCAGTCACAGTAAGCCGGTCGTTTGCGATTTTCATTCTCTGGGTTATCTTCATCTTGAAATACTATCTCAAAAGTCTCCAGTGGCATCCGCCTAACGGCAGTCACAGTAAGCCGGTCGTCTGCGATTTTCATTCTCTGGTTTATCTTTATCTTGAAATACTATCTCAAAAGTCTCCAGTGGCATCCGCCTAACGGCAGTCACAGTAAGCCGGTCGTTTGCGATTTTCATTCTCTGGTTTATCTTCATCTTGAAATACTATCTCAAAAGTCTCCAGTGGCATCCGCCTAACGGCAGTCACAGTAAGCCGGTCGTTTGCGATTTTCATTCTCCGGTTTATCTTCATCTTGAAATACTATCTCAAAAGTCTCCAGTGGCATCCGCCTAACGGCAGTCACAGTAAGCCGGTCGTTTGCGATTTTCATTCTCTGGTTTATCTTCATCTTGAAATACTATCTCAAAAGTCTCCAGTGGCATCCGCCTACCGGCAGTCACAGTAAGCCGGTCGTTTGCGATTTTCATTCTCTGGTTTATCTTCATCTTGAAATACTATCTCAAAAGTCTCCAGTGGCATCCGCCTAACGGCAGTCACAGTAAGCCGGTCGTCTGCGATTTTCATTCTCTGGTTTATCTTCATCTTGAAATACTATCTCAAAAGTCTCCAGTGGCATCCGCCTAACGGCAGTCACAGTAAGCCGGTCGTTTGCGATTTTCATTCTCTGGTTTATCTTCATCTTGAAATACTATCTCAAAAGTCTCCAGTGGCATCGGCCTACCGGCAGTCACAGTAAGCCGGTCGTTTGCGATTTTCATTCTCTGGTTTATCTTCATTTTGAAATACTATCTCAAAAGTCTCCAGTGGCATCCGCCTAACGGCAGTCACAGTAAGCCCGTCGTTTGCGATTTTCATTCTCTGGTTTATCTTCATCTTGAAATACTATCTCAAAAGTCTCCAGTGGCATCCGCCTACCGGCAGTCACAGTAAGCCGGTCGTTTGCGATTTTCATTCTCTGGTTTATCTTCATCTTGAAATACTATCTCAAAAGTCTCCAGTGGCATCCGCCTACCGGCAGTCACAGTAAGCCGGTCGTTTGCGATTTTCATTCTCTGTTTATCTTTATCTTGAAATACTATCTCAAAAGTCTCCAGTGGCATCCGCCTAACGGCAGTCACAGTAAGCCGGTCGTCTGCGATTTTCATTCTCTGGTTTATCTTTATCTTGAAATACTATCTCAAAAGTCTCCAGTGGCATCCGCCTAACGGCAGTCACAGTAAGCCGGTCGTTTGCGATTTTCATTCTCCGGTTCATCTTTATCTTGAAATACTATCTCAAAAGTCTCCAGTGGCATCCGCCTAACGGCAGTCACAGTAAGCCGGTCGTCTGCGATTTTCATTCTCCGGTTCATCTTCATCTTGAAATACTATCTCAAAAGTCTCCAGTGGCATCCGCCTAACGGCAGTCACAGTAAGCCGGTCGTTTGCGATTTTCATTCTCTGGTTCATCTTCATCTTGAAATACTATCTCAAAAGTCTCCAGTGGCATCCGCCTAACGGCAGTCACAGTAAGCCGGTCGTTTGCGATTTTCATTCTCTGGTTTATCTTCATCTTGAAATACTATCTCAAAAGTCTCCAGTGGCATCCGCCTACCGGCAGTCACAGTAAGCCGGTCGTTTGCGATTTTCATTCTCCGGTTTATCTTTATCTTGAAATACTATCTCAAAAGTCTCCAGTGGCATCCGCCTAACGGCAGTCACAGTAAGCCGGTCGTCTGCGTACGCACGGATCATTATTATTTTTCGTTTGTATAAACATTTTTCATATGTATGATCATTTTTTTGACTGAAGTGTGTATTATGTTTTCTATGGTCAAAGGGACATAATCCGAGTTATCGAAACTACAATTTTTTAGGAGTTGCCTTCTCTTGTATAGAGACACGTTCGGTCTATAATTTCTTGAACGAAGCGTGACCACATCTCCTTATTTGGTAGTATCAGTCAACTATGGTAGATGTCTGAAACCTTTCTTAACGCTTCTTTTCATGACCATAAAAGGCGCGACTGTGTAAGACTTTTATCTCGAATGTTCTTCGAATCGTCTTATTGTGAACGGCAACTCAGAGATTGTCGTTCTGCGCATGTCAAAAACCGGGAGTTCGTTCTGTGTGTTCCGCCCAGTTGGGGCAGTTTAGAAATGGTTTAAGAAGCGAGCAGACGCAACTGCGTCTTGTGATTCTCTGAGGGAAATACAGTGTCTTAGTGAGTTAGTTAGCTAACTAGACTATTTCCCAGTATTATGCAGCCTGCCTGGAGGCATATGTTCATGGTTGATTTTCCGAAATAAGGTAATTCCTCTTGTATCGAACTTTATGCTATCGTCTAGAGGTTCGTCATTTTGTCGCCTATTTGCTCGCCTGTGTGATGCAAAATGGAGAGGTACTTTGACTAGGATTAAGTCACCAGTATCTGTATACCTGAACTAGTTAAATATATATGGGTCGCTCTAGACCAACAAGACTGTTGTCTGTGTTCCAGGATTCGTTATATCAGAGATCACGTCCAAGTCAGATGGTTAGACTTAGGAACATTATAAAGGTCGAGCTGACCTGTAGCCCATGTATGCTATTCACGTGCAGACAGTGAACGGACTTATTGTATACAACTGATCTGCTAGCATCAGAATGGGAGCATTTATTATTGTTTATGAACATTGAAGATCTGTAGCTGACACTGTTGCAGAAGTTATAGAAATTATTATTATTTATACAGCTTCACGAACTAGCACTCGATGATTGATGAATTTCTGAATCTATTGAACTGTGATGTCTTATGACGCATATATACAACAGCTATCATTGCTGACTACAGAAATTGTTTTCAATGTGCCATATCATCTTGCTGAACTCGTTAACCATGTTGATGTCATAAGTATCATGACTGTTTTGTGGCGTGCAATAAATGAAAGAAACTTATACAACGAAGTTACCCTTTCTATATGACTCTACACGTCATGTTGCCTGTGTGATAACCCTGTGAACTGTTCCACTACCACATACACAGCAACATCCTAAATCAGAGAAGACACCTACATCTTACACTTTAACACCAGGTGTCGATAAGGGTGGCAAGTTACCACTTCAGCACAAATCCACCCTTATCATTTTTGGTGGCCAGAGCTGGTTCTATCATCTGATATTTTGGCGCACCATATCATTTTTTGGTGGCCATAGGTTGGTTCACTCTGATTCCAGCTATCAAGGGGGTCAGCAAACCCAGACATCATCATCATACTAGATACAACTACAGCATCAACTACCACCTTACAAGAAATTTTATTGAAAGTATCCGGATTTTCTGACAGTTGCTGATTTTGAAAACTACCCGGCGCTGCTCGGCAATATTGAAGTTTATGTAAAATTAGAAGGACAAGTACCGAGCGAATGGATTTCCTGATCTGGTGAAAAGAAGGACAAGTGCCGTAACAACTGTTCCGGTCTCAGGGGTACTGTTGCGGGTTCAGAAGGTCAAGTGCCGGTTAAATCAATTTAGAAGATTCAGAAGGTCAAGTGCCGTAACAACTGTTGCAGTATTAGAAGCTCATTTCCTTCGTCATGGCTGTTTATGGGAGCAGAAGTTAATCAACGTTGGATCATTATCCTCAGAATGCTGATTACATCCTGTTCTGCACCGTGCTGACGCTGGATTTATAGAAGTTAAGTGGCCTGTTTTGTTTGTGAACTGTGCCCTTATGTTCTAACTGAGCCTTCTGTACTTTCACACTTTCTCCTATTGTTTTCATGATACATGTTTATATGTTATATGTTATTTGTTATTTGTATATTTATATGTTTATATTTCAGCGGGTTTTCTCGGTTGGGCGGAGTCTTGCAGTAGAAGATACCACGTCACAGAGGTTCTACTGTTAGCGTTTTCGTTAGGGACTGTGCGAATTCCTACAGTGAAATTTGCTAGCGACAATCGTTGCTATATCTGTTTAGTTGTGACGAGTTGTGCTTTATTTTTGTTTCTTGTATATATATATTTTTTTTCTTTTTTTCTTTTCTCTCTTTCTTTGTGTTTTTAGTTTCGATTTCGATTGTTTGTATTTGTAGGTCTCCCCTTTGCTATTATTCAGTTCTTTACGTATATTTTTGTGTATACACTGTAGCGTCATTTGTTAGTCATATCTTCGCATATTTCTTTTTAGTTTTGCTGTTTGTGTATTTGACTTATGCGAATGTTTTCGTATTGTTTGATCTTTGTTGATTGTTTACATTGACTCTGATCTTTGTTATTGTTTTACATTGACTCTGATCTTTGTTATTGTTTACATTGACTCTGATCTTTGTTGTTGTTTACATTGACTTTGATCTTTGTTATTGTTTACATTGTTGATGACCTTTGTTATTGTTTACATTGTCTTGTTATTGTTTACATAGTTCTTGCATAGTTAGCTTTCACTATTGTTGATATATGCTCATGCACTATTGGTCTATAGTGCACTTATCATAACAAACTGGTGTTTTTGCTTATGCACTATTGTAGTGCAGTTATGATAAATAACTGATGATTATGCACTGATTTGGGTAGTGCACTGTTAATTAAGAGGTGACTTGTGATATTATTATACATTTGATAATACAAGTTGGTGTCAACTCCTGTTTCCCACAGAGATTGGGTTCAACATAGAGATTATACAAGCACTTTATTAAGTCTTGTTGCTATTTAACATTGAAATAAGATAATTAATTA
>JAMPIV010007001.1:0-197846 GCA_024509875.1 Oreohelix idahoensis | reverse complement strand
AATTATGATTTTGTCAGTTGCCGGCATTGGCTAAAAAAATTATCAACTAAAAGGAGAAGATTATCGTCTTCGTTGTAGGACAATGGTGCCAGAAAAATGGTGTAGATTTCTCTGATTTTGTTTCAAGATACGTAGTTATTTACACGATGGGGTTGAAGTTGTCTCATACTGAGGAAAAACATTATGAAGGTCTAGGACTTTATACTTAGAACGACAAAGTTTGGTTCATCTGTTAATGATTTTTCTTTCCTTGCATTTCTTCATGTGCGTAAGCCTTAAAAACTTAAAAAAATACATGGGAGGGGGAATACTGATTGCCCTGTTACCGCCATCGCGCCACCCCCCCTGCTGTACTGTTAGCCAATTCTAATAGTGAATAAGATGGGTTTGCCAGTTGCTTCGGCAGCACCATATGGCCCTTATCTTCCAATTGAAAAATTTTCCAGGGTTGCCCAAAACAAAAAACTGGAATTAGGAATTGTAAAAATGTAATCAGGGAATTACCCCACTCATAAGCCGAGTTTATCCATACATATGATGGTTTCTTTCTTTCTAAGAAAACTGGGAGACGAGATTTGCGTAGTTTATCGTAATTTTGGTTGTAATTAATTATAGGACCACTTTTGGCAAAAAGGTTAAATCACATTAAATAAATAACATGACCCAAGCCTTTTATGGCTCGGGTTTATAACCAGTTATCGAAGTCATGGAATATGGGACGATGGTGAATATACAAACCGTGATTTCAAAAACCGGAATGATAATTACAATAGACAATATGATAACAATTAAAGGGGAAATGATAATCGCGGGTTAGTAACCTAGATTTAACAAAAGAAAAGCTTTCCACAACAGGCAAAACTCTGCACAACAAGAGTTTGATGGAGCCTGTAATACAGTAAATGATAGTGGTAACTCTAGGGCTATCACTGGTTGTGCTTTCGATTTTGGGAGAGCAACTGAATGCCCCCAATGCTTAAAATTGTTCGACTCATCGACTGTATCTACGCTAAGTTGTGGTCACCCTCTTCCTGCTCTACCTGCTACAGTTGCGCATGATGGGAGAGGATCTCTCATCTTACATAAAGGTCTAATAAATGATAGGCTAGTCTCAGTACTTTTCAATTCGGGATGTACTACCGTCGGGGTTAGGGAGTCTCTGATAGATCCTTGCTGTGCCACTGGAAAAACAATCAAATGTGTTACATTTGGTGGTTACCCCATGAGTAAAGTTATTTCCTACTCTGTTCATTAGGATTGGACAACTCCTTCTTTGTAGAAGATGTCCATGCATGTCTTCTTTCCTAATCCTATTTGCGGATCTTATAAAGCGGTCGTATTCAATGGGGTTAAGGAATGCACATTCCCCTTCCCCAGGCCCGGACCCCGCAACAAAATTTCTATTTGGGAAAAACAAAAACATTCAAACGGTCAATGCAGTGGTGACAAGAGCTCAAGCTCTTAATTCCCCCAACTTCATCTGATGATAGTAATGGAGTTGATAGCCAAGACGAGCAATCATTGGTGATTTCCCATGACTTGTTTGTTAAACGTCAAAGAAGAGGATCCCCTTCTTTGAAGAAAATCTTCCTTCTCGCAAAGAAAGGGGATTCCTCAATTTTCAAAATTACGAATCACAAATCTCGTATATCACTATGAAGAATGGTATATTTGGTAACGAATGGTACAACACTCTAGGACAAGTCTATGCACTCGCAAATTTCTTGTGCCTAAGTGTATGAGAGCCTTAATTCTTCAGCATGCACACGATTCTCAGTGTGCTGGACACATGGGTTTTTCAGAAACTATAACTAGAGTTCTTGCGTCTTTCTTTTGGCCATTTGTTAATAAAGACATTACGAATTTATTGCCGGTCTTGTAAAATTTTGTCAAGAGGTCAAGTTAGAGGTCCAATAAAGACATGCTGCACCTATTCAGGCTGCAGATATTCCGATTCGGCCCGTTTCAGAAAATGGCTATAGACATTTTGGTCCCGTTTAAGATTTAAGTCAGCCAGAGGACACCAATTTATCCTCACTTGCGTGGGACATGGTGCACGCGCTGGCCAGAGGCTATTCCTCTGAAGAGCATATCAACTGTCGATATCGCTGACGCTCTTTGGCTCATATTTTTCTCGTCTGGGATTCCGGAGAAATATTGTCAGACCACGGCACTCAATTAATTTCGGACACTATGTCTCAGGTAGATGGCTACGCTAGAAAATTAAAAGGTCTCCTCAGTAGTATTTATCATCCAATGTCCAATGGATTGGTT
Source organism: Oreohelix idahoensis (assembly GCA_024509875.1). Classification (NCBI taxonomy): domain Eukaryota; kingdom Metazoa; phylum Mollusca; class Gastropoda; order Stylommatophora; family Oreohelicidae; genus Oreohelix; species Oreohelix idahoensis. The sequence goes on along the minus strand of JAMPIV010007001.1, from coordinate 195,572 downwards.
GAACGTCTTAATAGGACACTAAAGAACTTACTTGGCAAGATAACGGAGGATCATCCTGATGTTGATTGGGACAGGGTCTTCTACCTGCAGCTCTCTTTTTGCTATAGAGAGGTTCCCAACGAGCAACAGGGTTTTTCTCCTTTCGAACTTGTCTTTGGCGCGCAACCGGCGGTCCGATGTCCTTGTTACACGATTTGATAACTTCCGATAATATTGACGATGATACACAATCGTCATATGAATATGTTATAGCTCTTAGAGAAAAGATTATCGAATCGTGCAGGTTAGCAACTTCATCTTCCGAATTTGCGAAAGAAAAAGGTAGGCGATTGGCTAATAAGAAAAGACGCCTACGTCAACTTTGGCCTGGAGACAAAGCGTTTGTCTTACTTCCTCAAGAGAGAATTGACTTCTCATTTCATGGATGGGTCCATACACTATTATAGTCTCGAAAATTTCAGATGTCGACTATATTGTCGATGTGGATGGAAGCAATTATAACCTTCCATATAAATATGCTAACAGAGTTTATTGAAACGTCCAGGACTATTTGCAGCCTATTTTTCCCAGGCGGACGGACGACTCTCCAGTTCCTACATGGTCACATCTCATTCCTGTCCGTTATTATACAGGATGAGAAAACTATTTTTTCTGACGTGAACTTTACCTCTTCCCTGTGATTCCACTTACTTCTAAAACGGAAATCATGGAAAAACGTTACCGTCTCTTCGAACTTGTCTTTTGAGGAGGCACTAAGAGCACGTCAAGTATCCTCTAAGTATACAAAATCATAAATCAGGATGTCCTTTACCGACAGTTCCTGGGACACACAGATGTCATAGAACATGACATCATACTTACTGATCGTAATCCGATCAGAGTAAGACCATACCCAATACCTATTCATTTTCAAGCACAAGTCGAGAAAGAATTGGATGAAATGATTCAACTACAAATAATTGAACCATCCACTTCAGCTTATTCTTCGTCGATAGTTATTGTTCGAAAGAAAGACAATAACATACGTCTTTGCGTTGATTATCGCAATTAAATCAAGTTACGAAGTTCGATGCTGAACCTATGCCGTTATTAGATGATCTACTTATTAGACTTTCTAAAGCTAAATTCTTTATTAAACTAGATTTGTCGAAAGGTTATTGGCAAGTCCCATTGACGGAACACGCCAAAACCTCTCACTGCTTTTTCAACACCTAGGGGTTTGTTTCAACAATGGAATTTTATGCCTTTTCGGGCTTATGAACGCCCCAGCTACTTTCGTACCGCATGATGTGTCGAATTCTATCAGATCGTGAAGATGTCATCGCATATTTAGACGGACATCTGTCTTTTCAGCGATATGTGGGATGAGAACACTATTTTGGGTCTAAAGGAATTGCTATCTACTTTACGTGAGCATAGTTTGACTGCAAAAACCCTCTAAAGCCTTTGTTGGGTTTAGTGAAAATTCTCCATTTCCTAGGTCATCGAGTTGGTCATGGTCTGTTGAAGACAGAGGACCAAAACATTTCAAAGATATTAAATATCTCGGTTCCGAAGACAAAAAAGCAGGTGCATAGTCTCTTGGGATTGATGCAATTCTATGGAAGATTCATTGAGAATCTGTCCTCCATTATGGCACCACTTTCATCGTTATTGAAAAAAAGGTTCTTCTAATATGGTGCGTTGGTCCCAAGAATGCCAATCTTCATTGGATCAGGTTAAGAATTTGTTCTCATCTCATCCTATCTTAAGACTACCAACGATTGATCAGACTTTTGTCCTTCGTAGTGATGCCTCTTCCACTGGGATTGGAGCGGCACTAATGCAGGAATATTCAGGAACTCTGCATCCTGTAATGTATATTTCTAGGAAGCTAAATGCGGCAGAAAGGAATTACTCGGTTTTAGACCGTGAATTGTTGGCTATGGTTTGGTCCATTCTTAAGCTACAAAGGTTCCTTCTGGGCGCGCATTTCTTTATGGAAACCGACCACAAAGCTCTTACGGCTATGCAAAGTAAGGATTTGAAGAGCTCGAGATCTCCTCGTTATGCTATTGCTTTTCAACCTCTCCATTTTACGGTGCGAGCTATCCGTGGTTTGGATACTGTGATGGCAGACGCATTGTCTCGCTGCCCCCATGATTCCAATTAAATCTTATGTCCTAGTTTTTCCTGATACACTACACTTTCAGACTTAGGTCTGTCCTTAATATCCTAATATATTGTAATACAAAATGTTTTACTATGTCTTGACTTTGCTGTGTCAGGTTGGTTAGGATTTATCTCCCTTGTTTGTTCGTTCATTGTGTTTGACCTTTTGGGTCAAAGGTAATACAGTTCTGGGCTATATGCGATGCGCAGTGGAGAGCGCGAAAGTAGACTTCCGCCTTGTTGAGTTGGAAAGTCCTGGCTTCTGATGACGTGTATGTCCATTGTAGTTTCGGGGAGGAAAATCTTCGAAGTGACTGCGTTGGCAGTTTTCCCCCATTGATTCTCTGTGCGTCAGGAAGGACGACAGTGTTGTTATTATGTACTGAGGATTCGTTGCAAGGTAACACCGACCTTTTTCATTACTATGCTTTCGGTGGCAGAATTTGTTAAAGAAGTACCTTCCGTGAGGACAGCTCACCGATCCTGTATGCAGAACTTATACATTATGCTCAAGATAGCTATGTAAGACTATTTGTCTTTAAACGAACAGAAGTCCAGTGACGAAGTTATATTGTGGGAACCGCTGATTGGCGGTATATTTTTATCTACATAAGCATTACTGCAGGGTTGATGTTAACCTGCTTAAAAGAAGTACACAGATGACGTCATAACGAGGCCTGTGTTAAGGCTAAAATATTACAGCCTGATAATGTGCAATTGGCCGGGAATGCCAAGTTGTACCTCTATGTCAAAGTGATTAAGGTATCTGACGCGTTTAGTCAGAGATACCAAAGCGGCATTGTGAACTGTCACATAATAACATTACTATTGTCCATGAACGAATATTGGAATGTTTACGAGCCTTTTGAATGCCTGATGTATATCTAACGATTTCCGGTCAGCATGACCTTGTTTACACTGACTGTTCCTGTTGATGCTATGTGTGTTATCGTCAATAAATGTTTTGAAACGTGCCAGCAGTGTTCAAGCATCCTTGACTACTGCATGTGAGTGTATGGGTTGCATTACACAACAGATACGAGCCTAAACACATTCGCGCCTTCATTCGCACCCACACTTAGTTCATCATACGCCAGCACTACACCTTTAACAACATGATGTTTACTGTCTTGTACCAGTGATCATCTCAACAAGAGAAAAAGACAGTTACATTTCTGGTGGACCAGTTCCGTGGGCTCTTTTGCTACATTTATGATGTCTCCAGTGTGGTCCAGAAATTTACATTTACGTCGGAATAAGCAAGGTGGACAGCTGTAACACACACTCGACACTTCCAAGTTTTGGCTACACAGGACATTATAAACAGTGTTAGCATTTATGTTATAATGCTACATAAACTACAACAGGACAAGTACTGAAGTTAGCATCGAGGCGTTTGCTACATGGACCACAGCTGTATACAAGTCGAGTCCCTTTTTGTGAACGGTACCGCTGGTCGTTCACACGTCTCAGTCAACAACATACTTTTCTACGTCCGAGCATTCAAGTTACATTGTTCGAGGTCAAGTGTTTGTAAACAGTACGAATAAATTGTCAACATTCGATGTGCAAGACTCAAGATACGAGAAGGTCATAGTAACTTTAGGTTCGTGAAGACCACTTCATGCTACAGTGGATCTGACAATCAGTGCGCGCTTGACATTTTGTTTCGGTGTTCGCATGGAGCAAGATAGTTACTGCAACATCATGTGTGACTAAGCTTTATTTTGCAACACATTGAATTGATTTATATATATATATATATATATTTATGTTACTTGTACTATTGTTGTGTATTTTTCTTGTGTTTTTCAGCGGGCTGGTTGGGTAAGGTGACTCCTTTAGATAAATACCACGTAATAGAGGTTATCTATTGAGAGCGTGTCGTTAGGGACTGCAAATTTCCTTAATTGGAATTTGCTAGCGACAATTGTTGCTATTTACGTTTAGCTGTGACGACATGAGTTAGTGTTGTTTTCGTTATTTTTTTCATTCTTTGATTTTCCATTTGTTTTGTTTGTATCTGTAGTTCTCTCCTTCCTTCCGTTTATTTCTTTACACCTTTTTGTTTATAACAGTGTTGCTATTTGTCTTGTTTACTTTTCGCGGTCATCAGTACACATTTGTGTAACTTGTCATACACAGTCTACATACATATACTTGGTCATGTATTATTATTATTAATAATAAGGTACACTTTTCATATAGAGATTGTTTATAAAATATTATTATATAAGATATTTTTACAAGTTCTTTGTTAAAAGACTTGTTGTCCAAAGATTGAGACAAGGTGGAATACATATGAAAGTTCTTTATAAAAAAGACTTGTGATTGGGATATAAAGGTATTATTTTCCACAAGCACTTGTGATTATTTGTTATATTATAAACAAGATAACCATACAAGGTCTTTGACTAAGACTAAGAGAGTGAAATAAAGTGAAGTGAGAACAAGTCTAGCATTTCAGACTTGTCTCCCATTGAAGTGGGATAAGGTAATTTATTTAATTTTTCAGGTTACTGATCTCATTAGACAGAATGTCTTCATTGGATTTCTTCATCCAGCAAGGGTTAACACTTGGTAAGTCTGGTAAAGAATTGGAAGAATATTCATCTGCTCAATTCGCCATTGCATTAAAGTCAGAAGAAAAGAAACAAAAAGAGGAAATTAAATTGAAAGCAGAAGCTGAACTAAAGAAGCTAGAAGCTGAGAATAGAAGATTAGAACTTGAAGAACAAAGGTATCAAAGAGAGGCTGAGGAGAGAAAAGCTCAAGCTGCTGCTGAGGAGAGATGAAAGAAAATTCCAGATGAAAGAAGGAGAGAAAACTTCAAGCTGATGGAGGAGAGAAAACTTCAAGGAAGAGGAGAGAAAACTTCACGCTGCTGCTGAAAAAACTCCAACTTCAAGCTCAGGAGAGAAAACTTCAAGCTGCTGCTGAGGAGAAAAAACTTTCAAGCTGCTGCTGAGGAAGAAAGGAAAGGAAACAGAAAATGGAACATGAGGAAAGACTCGCAACTTTGGAATTAGAGAAATTGAAAGTGACAAATATGGGTGCTCATCAAGCAACTTCGGATACAACAAAGGAGAGATCTAGTAAGATCAAATTACCTCATTTCAATCCTTTAAAGGATGATATAACTGATTATCTTGATAGATTCGAATTTTTATGGTACGCATAAGATAAAAGGAAAACTATGTTGAACAACTGATGGAATTTTTTACAGGTGAAACTGTGACTGCTCTTATGACAATAGAAGAGCATAATAGAACTAATTATGATGTTGTCAGGGCAGCATTGCTAAAAAAATATCAACTAAAACAAGAAGACTATCGTCTTCGTTTTAGGACAATGTTGCCAGAAAATGGAGTAGATTTCTCTGATTTTGTTACAAAGATACGTCGTACATTTACACGATGGGTTGAGTTGTCTCAGATTGAGAAAACATATGAAGGTCTAATGGACTTATTATTGCGAGATAAGGTTTTGTCATCTGTTAATGATTCTTTTCTTGCATTCCTTCATGAGCGTAAGCCTAAAAACTTAAAATAAATGGAGGAATACTGTTGTCAGTATGCCACAGCACATCCCCATGCTACAGTTAGCAATTCTAAAGTGAAAGAAGGGTTGCCAGCTGCTTCGGCAACACCATATGGCCCTAATTTCAATTTAAAATTTCAGGGTGCCCAACAAAACTGGAATAGGAAATGTAATCAGAATTACACTCATAAGCAGAGTAATCCAACATATGATGGTTCTTCTTCTAAGAACTGGAGACGAGATGGTAGTTCTCGTAATTTTGGTGGTAATAATTATAGACACTTTTGCAAAGGTTATCACAATAAAAACTACCCAAGCTTTTCTGCTCGGGATAACCAGTCTCGACGTCAAGAATATGACGATGGTGAATATACAAACCGTGATTCAAACCGGAATGATAATTACAATAGACAATATGATAACAATTACAGGGGAAATGATAATCGCGGTAGACCTAGATATAACAAAAGAAAAGCTTTCCAACAGGCAAACTCTGCACAACAAGAGTTTGATGGAGCCTGTAATCAAGTAAATGATAGTGGTAACTCTAAGGCTATCACTGGTTGTGCTTTCGATTTTGGGAGAGCAACTGAATGCCCCCAATGCTTAACATTGTTCGACTCATCGACTGTATCTACCCTAAGTTGTGGTCACCCTCTTCCTGCTCTACCTGCTACAGTTGCGCATGATGGGAGAGGATCTCTCATCTTACATAACGGTTTAGTGAATGATAGGCTGGTCTCAGTACTTTTCGATTCGGGATGTACTACCGTCGGGGTTAGGGAGTCTCTGATAGATCCTTGCTGTGCCACTGGAAAAGCGATCAAATGTGTTACATTTGGTGGTACCATGGAAAGTTATCCTACTGCTGTCATTAGGATTGACACTCCCTTCTTTATGGGAGATGTTTATGCATGTCTTCTTTCTAATCCTATTGCGGATCTTATAATCTGTCGTGTTCATGGGGTTAAGGAATGCACCCCGCAACAAATTTCTATTTGGGAAGAACAAAACATTCAAACGGTCAATGCAGTGGTGACAAGAGCTCAAGCTCTTAATCCCCCAACTTCATCTGATGATAGTAATGGAGTTGATAGCCAAGACGAGCACTTGGTGATTTCCCATGACTTGTTTGTTAAACGTCAAGAAGAGGATCCTTCTTTGAAGAAATTCTTCCTTCTCGCAAAGAAAGGGGATCCCAATCAAAATACGAATCACAAATCGTATATCACTATGAAGAATGGTATATTGGTACGAATGGTACAACACTCGGACAAGTCTATGCACTCGCAAATTCTTGTGCCTAAGTGTATGAGAGCCTTAATTCTTCAGCATGCACACGATTCTCAGTGTGCTGGACACATGGGTTTTTCCAGAACTATAACTAGAGTTCTTGCGTCTTTCTTTTGGCCATTTGTTAATAAAGACATACGAATTTATTGCCGGTCTTGTAAAATTTGTCAAGAGGTCAAGTCTAGAGGTCCAAGACATGCTGCACCTATTCAGGCTGCAGATATTCCGATTCGGCCGTTTCAGAAAATGGCTATAGACATTATTGGCCCGTTTAAGATTAAGTCAGCCAGAGGACACCAATTTATCCTCACTTGCGTTGACATGTGCACGCGCTGGCCAGAGGCTATTCCTCTGAAGAGCATATCAACTGTCGATATCGCTGACGCTCTTTGGCTCATATTTTCTCGTCTGGGATTCCCGGAGAAATATTGTCAGACCACGGCACTCAATTAATTTCGGACATTATGTCTCAGGTAATGGCTACGCTAGACATTAAAAGGTCTCTAAGTAGTATTTATCATCCAATGTCCAATGGATTGGTTGAACGTCTAATAGGACACTAAAGAACTTACTTGGCAAGATAACGGAGGATCATCCTGATGATTGGGACAGGGTCCTACCTGCAGCTCTCTTTTCCTATAGAGAGGTTCCCAACGAGCATACAGGGTTTTCTCCTTTCGAACTTGTCTTTGGCGCGCAACCGCGCGGTCCGATGTCCTTGTTACACGATTTGATAACTTCCGATAATATTGACGATGATACACAATCGTCATATGAATATGTCATTGCTCTTAGGGAGAAAATTATCGAATCGTGCAGATTAGCAACTTCATCTTCCGAATTTGCGAAAGAAAAGGCTAGGCGATTTGCTAACAAGAAAAGACGCCTACGTCAACTTTGTCCTGGAGACAAAGCGTTTGTCTTACTTCCCTCAAGAGAGAACAGACTTCTCATTTCATGGAAAGGTCCATACACTATAGTCTCGAAAATTTCAGATGTCGACTATATTGTCGATGTGGATGGAAAGCATAAAACCTTCCATATAAATATGCTAACAGAGTTTATTGAACGTCCAGACTATTTGCAGCCTATTTTCCAGGCGACGGACGACTCCCCAGTCCAACATGGTCACATCTCATCCCTGTCCGTTATACAGGATGAGGAAACTATTTTTTCTGACGTTAACTTACCTCTTCCTGCGATTCCACTTAATTCTACGGAATCATGGAAAAACGTTACCGTCTCTTCGAACTTGTCTTTTGAGGAGCAACGTCAAGTATCCTCTACGCTACAATCATATCAGGATGTCCTTACCGACATTCCTGGACACACAGATGTCATAGAACATGACATCATACTTACTGATCGTAATCCGATCAGAGTAAGACCATACCCAATACCTATTCATTTTCAAGCACAAGTCGAGAAAGAATTGGATGAAATGATTCAACTTGTAAAATAATTGAACCATCCACTTCAGCTTATTCTTCGTCGATAGTTATTGTTCGAAAGAAAGACAATAACATACGTCTTTGCGTTGACTATCGCAAATTAAATCAAGTTACGAAGTTCGATGCTGAACCTATGCCTTTATTAGATGATCTACTTATTAGACTTCCTAAAGCTAGATTCTTTACTAAACTAGACTTGTCGAAAGGTTATTGGCAAGTCCCATTGACGGAACACGCCAAACCTCTCACTGATTTTTCGACACCTAGGGGTTTGTTTCAGTGGAATTTTATGCCTTTCGGGCTTATGAACGCCCCAGCGACTTTCGTGCGCATGATGCGACGAATTCTATCAGATCGTGCAGATGTCATCGCATATTTAGACGACATCTGTCTTTTCAGCGATACTTGGGAAGAACACTATTTGGGTCTAAAGGAATTGCTATCTACTTTACGTGAGCATAGTTTGACTGCAAAACCCTCTAAAGCCTTTGTTGGGTTTAGTGAAATCTCTTTCCTAGGTCATCGGGTTGGTCATGGTCTGTTGAAGACAGAGGACCAAAACATTTCGAAGATATCGAATATCTCGGTTCCGAAGACAAAAAAAGCAGGTGCGTAGTTTCTTGGGATTGATACAATTCTATGGAAGATTCATTGAGAATCTGTCCTCCATTATGGCACCACTTTCATCGTTATTGAAAAAAAGGTTCTTCTAATATGGTGCGTTGGTCCCAAGAATGCCAATCCTCATTGGATCAGGTTAAGAATTTATTCTCATCTCATCCTATCTTAAGACTACCAACGATTGATAAGACTTTTGTTCTTCGTAGTGATGCCTCTTCCACTGGGATTGGAGCGGCACTAATGCAGGAGTATTCAGGAACTCTGCATCCTGTAATGTATATCTCTAGGAAGCTGAATGCGGCAGAAAGGAATTACTCGGTTTTAGACCCCGAATTGTTGGCTATGGGTTGGTCCATTCTTAAGCTACAAAGGTTCCTTCTGGGCGCGCATTTCTTTATGGAAACCGACCAAAAAGCTCTTACGGCTATGCAAAGTAAGGATTTGAAGAGCTCGAGATCTACTCGTTATGCTATTGCTCTTCAACCTGTCCATTTCACGGTGCGAGCTATCCGTGGTTCGGATAATGTGATGGCGGACATATTGTCTAGATGCCCACATGATTCCAATTAAATCTTATGTCCTAGTTTTCCTGATACACTTTCAGACTTAGGTCTGTCCTTAATATCCTAATATATTGTAATACAAATGTTTTACTATTTGGATGATGTATAAAGAATTTAACAAATTTGATTTTGTCCATCCATCAGTGATATGTTGCTAATATAGCATTGTAATTCATGATATTTGTATATTGCTATAATTATAGTATTTAATAATGTTTGATATATGATTGGTATTGCCAGCAACTTATGTTTCTTTAATGGTACCCCCTGAGTTTGTTTGGCGTAGAGGAAATATTTTCTCTTATGATGGGGGATGATTTTTACTCTCTCCAGACGCTTTATTTATGCGTCTATTGTACCTGATATTAGGTTCATTCTTTCATGAGCACATAATTGATGCTTGTGCTATCTTGCTCATGGATATATTTAAAAAAAATGTATCATTTTTTTTACAGGGGAGGTGTAGTAATATGTTGCTGTCATTTTTTAAGGAGTTTCAAACATCGATCTATTGGTTGTAGGTTTTGTCACCCTGGTCAAAGTTTAGTAACTATGTCTTGACTTTGCTGTGTCAGGTTGGTTAGGGGTTATCTCCCTTGTTTGTTCGTTCATTGTGTTTGACCTTTTGGGTCAAAGGTAATACAGTTCTGGGCTATATGCGATGCGCAGTGGAGAGCGCGAAATTAGACTTCCGTCTTGTTGAGTTGTGAAGTCCTGGCTTCTGAGGACGTGTAGGTCCATTGTGTTTTCGGGGAAAATCTTCGAAGTGACTGCGTTGGCAGGTCTCCCCAGTGAATCTCTGTGCGTCGGAATGACGACAGAGTTCCTTATTGTGTTCTGAGGATTCGGTTCCAGGTAATACCGACCTTTTTCATTATTACGCTTTCGGTGGCAGAACATGTTGAAGGATTACCTAGTCTGTGAACTACAGCTCACCGATCCTGTATGCAGAACTTATACATTATGCTCAAGATAGCTATGTAAGACTATTTGTCTTTAAACGAACAGAAGTCCAGTGACGAAGTTATATTGTGGGAACCGCAGATTGGCGGTATATTTATATCTACATAAACATTACTGCAGGGTTGATGTTAACCTGCTTAAATGAAGTACACAGATGACGCCATAACGAGGCCTGTGTTAAGGCTAATATATTACAGCCTGATAATGTGCAATTGGCGGGGAATGCCAAGTTGTACCTGTATGTCAAAGTGATTAAGGTATCTGATGCGTTTAGTCAGAGATACCAAAGCGGCATTGTGAACTGTCATTGAATAACATTACTATTGACCATGAACGAATATTGGAATGTTTACCAGCTTTTTTGAATGCCTGATGTATACCTAACGATTTCCGGTCAGCATGACCTTGTTTACACTGACTGTTCCAGTTGATGCTACTGTGTGTGTTATCGTCAATAAATGTTTTGAAACGTGCCAGCAGTGTTCAAGCATCCTTGACTACTGCATGTGAGTGTATGGGTTGCATGACACAGCATATACGAGCCTAAATACATTCGCGCCTTCATTTGCACCCACACTCAGCTCATCATTACAAGTACTACACATCTAACAACATGTATGCTGTCTTATGCAAATGATCACCTCTACAACAAGAGAAAAAGACAGTTACAGATGGGTCTTTCTCTCTCTCATTTTCAGATAACTTAAATAAGATGGGACTTTCTGTCATTTTCAGATAACTTAATTAAGATGGGTCTTTCTCTCTCTCATTTTGAGATAACTTAATTAAGATGGTTCTTTCTCTCTTTCATTTTCAGATAACTTAATTAAGATGAGTCTTTCTTTCTCTCATTTTCAGATAACTTAATTGAGATGGGTCTTTCTCTCTCTTATTTTCAGATAACTTAATTAAGATGGGTCTTTCTCTCTCTCATTTTGAGATAACTTAATTAAGATTGGTCTTTCTCTTTCTCATTTTTAGAAGATTTAAATAAGATGAGTATTTCTCTCTCACAACAGCTGAATTTTACATAACTTAGTCATTAACGGGCAAAATCATTTATCTCTGTCATTCAATAACTTAAATGAGATGGGACCTTTCTCTACTCTGCATCTTTCAGATAACTTAATTACAGATCTGGATCTTTCCCTCTCTCATTTTCAGTGAAACTTAACTAACGATTTCCGGTCTTTTCTCCCTCCTCATTTTTCCGATAACTTAATAAGATAGGTCTTTTTCTTAACTCAATTTTATCAGATAACTTAATTGAAAATGGGTCGTTCTATCTCTCATTTTCAGAAGACTAAACTAATTTGAATGGGTGTTTCTCTCTCTCATTTTTACATAAACATATTTAAGATGGGTCTTTCGGCTCTCTCATATTCAACATAACTAATTAGATTGGTCTCTCTCATATCTCATTTTCAGATAACTTAATCATCTAGACGCTGCCATATAACAACATTTCTCTCTCAGATCATTTTCAGAACAAAAACATAATTACGATGGTCTTTCAGTCTCTCATTTTTAGATAACTTAATAGAGATTTAAGGACTTTCTCTCTCTCATTTTCAGATAATTACTATTGGTCCTTTCTCTCTCTCATTTATCAGATAACTTAAGAAAAGAGGGTTTTTCTCTCTATCATTATAAATAACGTAAATTAAGATGGGTCTTTGTCTATCTCATTTTCAGTTAATTTAATTAAGATGGGTTTTTCTCTCTCTCCATTTTCAGATAACTTTTTTAAGATTGTCTTTCTCTCTCTTTCCATTTTTCAGATAACTTTATTAAGATTGGTCTTTCTGTCTCGGGGTCATCTTTTTGAAGTCAGATAACTTACTTTAAGATTGGTCTTTCTCCCTCTCTCATTTCGTAAAAAAAAAGTTAGAACTTAATTAAGACTGTCGTCTTTATCTAAACTCTCTCCCGAAACGCGTTTTTCAGATAACTCGTAATTAAGAGTTTCTTTTTCATTGGATATTATTATTTTGCTCTCTTCTCATTTGGTCAGATAACTTCCCCCGGAACAAACAAAAATTAAGATAGGTTCAATTCTCATCTCTCATTGTTCAGTTCTAACTTTTGGACACTTTAATATTGTCTTTTTCTCTTTCATTTTCAGATAAACTTTATAAGATTGGTCTTTCTCTCTCTTCAATTTTCAAGATTGGACTTAATTAAGATGGTCTTTCTCTTTCTCATTTTTCAGCCAGAACCTTAATACGGTTGGTCTATCTCTCTTTCATTTTCAGAGAAACGTAATTAAGATTGGTCTTTTTTTTCTCTCTTCATATGCTCTGATAACTTAATTAATATGTTGGTCTTTTCTCTCTCCTCGGTTTTCAGATAACTTAATTAAGGATGGGCAATTTCTCTCCTCGTTATGCTTCTACAATAAACGATGCGATGATTGCACACTGTAATACCGATCGAAATTATCCACAGTCATGTCAGTAGACCTGAGTCTCAAGGATATCCTTTCTCTTGCTCAGAGTTACGAGTTAGTACACCAGGTAAGAAACCTCCAGCCCCCTACTCAAGTGGCGATTAGTAAATCAGTAACAGAATACATTCTAAATCTCTTAGGTTAGCAGTTACGTTAAAAAAGGTAAAGAGACCATCGGTCACATCTCAAGTAAAGGACTTAATAACGATCAGGTAAGAGACTTGCGTAATATTTTAAGGAAAATTTAAAATACACAGCAGTCAAAAAAATTAATGTATAAGGGGGGACATTACGTTCAACACTGAAGAATTACGATGTAAAGTCCATCTGATCACAGGGGCATATTCATTTTATTCTCTGGAAGCTGAATTTTAGTTCAAATAAACAAAGTGAGAAAATCAGTCGTTGTCAACTCTCAGACATCGATTTAATCCATGTTTTCTAAGATGCGGAAAGTTAATTGAACTAACAACAGTAGCGATGAATGTTTCTGATTCTCCGATGTTAGAAATAACAACGATCCCAGTCAATCTGGCACGTGTGACCCAGATGACACTTTGCACGTTCTCAAGATAATATCATCTGAGAAAATTTCGTTCTTCAGTGTTCTGCTACATTTTGGCTGTTTTTGCTGTCATTCTTCCAGGTATTAAGTTTATTGGCAGGCAGATATGTAATAACAAATGTAGGATTCCGTTACACGGGCAGGTATGCATCCTTCAGGCAATAGGGAGTTACGGGGGAAGCAGATTATTCTTGACCAGGTAGGCACCAGTTAAGAGGAGGCTGATTATGATCATCAGACATGACGTCCTGCCTTGTACCTTGTTCCAGACGTGGCTCAACGGTACGAATGGAAGGGTTATAGAAGCGGCGAATATGTAGGGGAGGGTCTTTGCCTTAATATGAATAACAAAAATCCCACCTAATATGGGAGTCGACGCGACCAGGCAGACCAGGGAGCTAGGACAGTCAAGTGCAGACACTAACCATATATAGATACCGTGAATGGGGCAAATGGACATTGGACGACGGATGATCCTATAGCATGCTAAACAGACTGATAGCAGACAAAGTGACCATCACACCTAGTGGCGTCTTGTAGGATGCAACGGACACATTGATTCCACTTTGCTTCGGGCTGACGCAAGTATTACGTACAGTGCCCCCAAACTCTGGTTCTTGTACAATTTGCATTCAGCCTACACATGTCCTCCGCCAGGTTGTTTTTGGGTCGGCCTCCTTCTTTCGTTTTCCTTCAGGGGTTTTACAAAGCATAGCTGTTCTTGTGATGGCATCGGGGTCTACTCTGAGGACATGAGCCAACCCAGGCTCCACAGAGTCTGCACAGCTATGATGGTGTGCATGTCCTTCTTGCTTTGACTATGCGAGTAAAGCAGATCATGGTTTAGTGATGGTAATTCGGCCAACAGATTCGGTGAATTTTCTTAGGCAGGAACCAATGTAGTTCCGGAATAAGAGGCGACATAATTTCGATATTCCCTATATATATGATACTATCCAGCATATCCGCACCATATATATAGACATTATAATATAGCATATAGTATATAAGATATAATCTGTAATCTTTCTGCTCTGTGTACGGTATGCGTGTGGAGTGTCTTACCAGATAGTTGAATAGGGCTAAAGAAGTGCTAATTCTTAACTTATTCTTATACTGAATGTTAAGAATGTATTTAACTTGAAAAACACTTCTGAGACCTGTACTACTGCATCGGCGGAAATTCATAAAAAAAAAAAAAAAAAAAAAGAAGCTATATGTACAGGTTTGCTGACTAAGATTAAAGATATGCGTTCAGGGGGTTCCTTTAAAAAAAAGGCGAGTCTATAAAATTAACAGACCAATATCTTTAAATTTATGTATCAAGCCCACGTGCTCGCCTAAACTTATTAATGGTATATCCGTTATGCCATTATCCTGGATTGTGTTGCTGTGAATGTGCTAGTAGTGCAATGTCATCTGCCATATTCCAGTTCTTACAATGTAGATTAAACATTGTCCATCAAATTCCGTTGTTTTGGACTTGCCCTCCGTTGTTGGCGCATTAACTTATTCTATGTTTCCTCAGTTAACATAACAGATTGGTTAGCATCCACTCCCCAAACTATTCTTGTCGCAAAATCTCATGTATTCATGCAAAAGGTTATGAGTTGCTCTAACATAATGCGGCAGTCGTACATGCTTATCATACTAAGTGCTAAAGTCAAGCCAAAAACACTTTGCAGCTTGAATTCCATGGGCCTCACTGTATTTTCCACATAAACTGTCCCTATTTCATGCTCTCCAAAGCTTCATTCCATCGCTTACACCGATGGATTCATCTTCAAGCTCGTGGGTCTTGGCCATTATGAGCAAACTTGCTCTATAACACTTACCACTCTAACATCACACACATGATCAAAAAAAACCCACAAATCCCTTCTAAAATCACTGACCATAAACACTTATGTTCCTCAAACTGTTGGTTCTATCCCCACATAACAATACACACTCTCCAAAACATCCTGAAACAAAACATACATTACTGGGACAACCTATACACAAGACCACATTCCTCTCCATTTCTATTATATTCTACAAAAATCATCCAACTTACTAACCCATACAACAACAACAAAACTCATAACAAACTACTAAGACCCAAAAACTACAACTCACACATTGTACAAACCCCCCACCCAAACCACCAGCAACATGTCCCTTCGTAACCAGTAACTCACACGACCTTACACACAATCAACATCTTAATCCTCTAGAAATATACCGCAGTGCTAATTATCTACCGTGATCCATGCTTGATCGTTTATTACACAACTGAGCTCAACCCCTTCCCACTGTACAATGAATCTCCATACAACATACCATTAGACTCCAAATCTTACATTCTTCTCACCCTCATATATTTACCTCCCCCTCATTCACAGATTCAAACCTTATTTTTCAATCCTACTCCATACTTCCAATCTCGATTCCCTACGACAATCCTCTCCATTACATAACTACTGCATCTTCATACACTACACCTAAATGTCCGTAATGTGTCAGCCACCACTATCTAGTCCTACTCCTCTACACCACTACCTAAACTCACTGCTATGTCCTGTCCTGTCTACACAGCTCCTTTCTCACGCTATCTTGTGTCGTGCTAAACATACCATCTGTCTAATACTATATTATCCAGTCATCCCCTTCCACCCACACCTCATCTATGACCAAAAGTGTGCTCTCACTTCTCCCTATCTTAGTATAATCTCCACTCCTCTCCAGTCAGAACCATCCCACATCTATCCTCCCCCCTAGTTGACACCGCTGAAAACATGCACACATTAGACTGCCTCTGTATGTTTCATAACCATCACTGCTCGTCTCATCAACCTGTGTCAATATGACCTATATGATATACTATAATAATCTCCCTATCCCCCCAATCCCTCCCCACAACACCCCTGTGTATCCACAACCACCTCACCATACCCCCACAGACTAACACTCCAGACCACCCCACCCCATCCCACACCACCCCCCCAGAACCACGACTCTGCAACAACATTACCATCGCTCTAAAAAAAAAAAATCAAAGTCCTCATGCACCCACACCCCACCACCTCAAAAACCCCTGTGCCCAGCACACCGCCTGTACACCCTTCCACCCACGGATCACACCGCTCGTCAGCGAACAGACCGCCCCCGCTTCACCCAACAGATGCTCCTATCAACAACACCCCCAGCCGCGCCGGATCCCCCCCCTCCTCCATTCCCTCTCCCCCTAAAAAAAAACCCCCCCCACCCCACACCCCCACCCAGCCCACTTGTGACCAACCCTCCCCATCACCCAGACCCCCACAAGTGTCGCGCCCTTTCGTCAAAAAATTTTTAAAAACACCACTCCATGCCACCCTTCGCACAGCGCTAAGTCCCGCCCTACGCCATTCCGACAGAAGAACCCCCCCCTACTTAAACCATCACTGCAAGCTCCATGATACTGTTCTGTCCCCCCCAACATCCCTTCCCGTCCCCGGGAATATGGGGGGGGGGGGGGGGGTGTCTCTCCTGCCACCCCCTCCATCTCTATACCTACGTCCCACATCATACTCACCGCCACCTATCGTGTCGCGTCAAACCCCTCCCCTCCGCCCCTAGCTCGCCCACGCCACGCCCATCACTTTCATCACCTCCCCCCCCCCAACCCCCCCATCACCGCACACCCGTCTTCTCCTCTCGAGTCACACCCCCACACCCCCCATGCAAAGCAAATCAGCCCCGCCACGAAATCCCCACGTGTCGCGCGCTACCTCCATCTCTAACTTAATGACCCTGCTCAGCTCCACACCTCCCGCCCCTCATACCCCCAAAAACAACATCGCTCTCACCAGCTCTACCCCTCATACTCCCCCGCCCACCCCCCCAACAACACGCAACTCCAGACTAAAACTTTAGCCCTTCATGCCACGTTCAACCGTCCTAGACTGCAAGACCAACCCCCACCACAACTCATAGATAGTCTCATAGTTCCTCAACTCACACACATGCCCCACCTAAACCAACTGCCCCCCCTATACACGATACACTTCCCATAGCAATTTACCTCTCGCCAATTCTTGTTGGAAACCCCCCACACAAAAACACCCCCCCCCCCCCCCCCCCCCCTCCCATGTTATCACAACTCCCCCTCCCAGCCACTCCACATCACCCACCGATCCGCAGAACGATCCCACCGCACCCCCCCAAAAAAACAACCACATTTTTTTATCCAAAACATAATACCCTAAGTATGTCCCATACCCACCCCCCACATCCCCATGATGCTCATTCAACACCACTATGCCCACAGATCTCCCTTCCATACATCCCTCCACGCGTCTCTCCCATTCCAACCCCGATGCACCCCCCACTGATGTCCAATACTACACTCCCAGACCGGCCATTGCAAATTCCTACCCCTAGCCCTCTCTCTCCTACAAAACCCGCAAGCCCACCCGCACCGAGCTAGATACAAACAAACCATCACCTTACCACACGCATACACATCAAATACCCACACCATAACATTCAGCTTCACTCTCATTCTAAAAATCAAAAAACACCCACCCCACCATCCACACCAAACCTCTTCTCCCTCACCCCCCCAGTCCCTGTATTATCACGATCTTACACTCCCTGCACGCCTCCCCAGTCCCCCCCCCCCCCTCCCCCACAAGACCCCTCATATTTTCCCCCGGAACCCCCAACCCCCCGACAACACCATACATCGTCTATAGAGTACCCCAAGCCAACCACGCACATCAACGCACACACTCCCCGACCCTGCACAATCCCCCTCTACTCAAATCCTAAATAGCCCAAGGTAGTCTATCATAGAGGGAGGCTACATTATCCCATCCACTCCTCGCCAAACACTAACCAGTGTCCCACACGTGTTCCACTCAGCTCCATGACGCCACTACCGCATACCCATCAATGAGGCTCCATCCACCACGCCAAACATTCCCAATCACCATCACCCCCGCACTGACTCCCACCTATTACTCACTCCTGCACGAACTTGTGTACCTTGACCGTCGCCCAATCCTCCAACAACCCCGAATCCAACGCCCCCAACCCCCCCACCGCCCCTATCTCTCAAATTGAACAGCGCCCCCCCCCATACATCCACTCAGCACGGACCACCCACCGCTCCACTCCCACCCCCCCACCCAAACTCCACCTCTGTGACACTACCCTATCTACACCACCACATAGTCACCAGCACACCAACCGCCCGCTGACACCCTACTTACGAGCGAGATGTGTGCGTCCCCTCAACCCCAGTCGGCCTCAAAGCCATCAATACCCCATACACAACATACTCACAGATCAGTCCCCCCCACCCCTCTACCACCCCCTCCCCCCCCCACCAAACCAACCTAACCCCCCCCTCCCCCCCCCACCCCCACCCCCACACCCCACCCTCCCCCCACCCACCCACCCACACCCCCTCCCCACCCTCCCCGCCCCCCCAGCAACCCCAACCCCACCAACACCACCCCACACCACACCCCCCCCCCCCCCACCCCATAATCCCTCCACCCTCCCCCCCCCCCCCCCAAACCCACCCCCCCCCCCCCCCCCCACTCATACCTTAACAAGTGCAACGTCTCCAAGGCATCAAACACTCAATACCACCTCCTCGTCCCCTATCCAGAACCATATTTCGTGCAGAACTGCTCCAGTAACTCACAGCCCTCATCCAGATTCATTACTCCTTTCCAATCTTGTCACAACCCACCATGTCAGACATTACCCCTAGTTAGACACTATACCTTCTCCTATATCTTCCTAGACCCGCCCCTAACTCCCTTCATCCCCTACCCCCCGCCCAGATACACCCTTACCTCACGGCCAACGCTCTCACTGAACTAATCATTGCCCCAATCCAACGCCCAATTCTCATTGGTTCACACAAACTTCACACCTTATTATATTCCACACACAATCCACTCCACTCCCCGTGCCCAAACTCATAAACTCACATACGATTTCACCCTATCAGCAACTTCAATAGTTATATCCCCTGTCAATCACGTCCCCCCAGCCTATTACCCTCTATCATTTCACCTCCATACCCCCTTTCCTCCCCCACCGTAAGTAATTCTACCCAGTAGTACCCCCACACCCACCCATCATATTATAACACTACCATCCCACCCAAACCTACCCCACATTTTCAATCAGTGTACTATCGCGTCAAAGTAGCTGACTATAACACCGCACTGGTGTCTAAGTTGTCAATCCCCCGCAATTGTGCAACATTCTAAGTCACTCTTATTACTGTGAGTGACAAATCCTGACAATCACACCATCAAGTCCTGCAAGTCTGCCCTTACACCGTATGTGAGCCCGACTCCGGCTTAATTTTTAAAACTCCAAATTATCTATTCCAGCCCATACACATACCCCCCCCATTCCTGAACCCAATCACCCCCTCCACCCATCCATTCCTCCCCTCCCCCCATTAGAAACAAGATGCTAAGTGTCCAACCTCTTATTAATTCACATTATCAAATACTCGCATACAATTATCCCTCCCTCCCATTCCGTCCCACATCTTCTAATCCCACCCTCATACCATTCGCTAAATGTCGCCTACCAGCCACGAGATCCATACCTCCTCCTAGGACCTAGCTTACAGTATCTGTCTAAATGGTATCATCCACACTAGTACACATTATTTTCTTATCAATATGCTCTACGTGTGATCCCTTCCACTTTCACCCACCCAAGAATGCATCATAGCTACCCTGCACTATACCGCAGTAATAAATGTTGACCTCTAGTGTAGTGTGACAGACCGTATCTGAGGATTAGAGAATCCCTCGCACACGTGATACCTGTATAACTGGACTGTTTGAATAACCTTCAATCCATCTTCACACATCGTGACTGTCCTTGTTCATTGTCCTATTATCTAAGTCTGTGTCAACTGATATCCGTGTACGCTATCTGTCACCGCTAGTCATACACATATAGATCACGAGGACTCAGCTTGAGTTCAGTTAATCGAGACTGCTATATCTTCTAACTAACTGCAAATCTAATAGCCATGTGTCTAAGAAATTGTCCCAATGACTTATGATGTCACATGCCTCTGGCAGTCATCCTCCTGGGGTATCGCCGCGGTTGGGGGGACGTCGTCGGGTAATGGGGTGGGGTACGCGTCGCTATCGCAGTTGGGGCTGTTTGATACACTTGATATTTCTTGAAGTCGGTCATAGTGATTGTCAGATGGTGTATAGCTCCGTAGGAACAGGCCTACATTGTCAAGTGGCAGGGGTTAGACGTGTGCCGAGGGCAAGAGTTTGGTTGGGACAGAACATACCACAGCGCACCCTGTGATCGATAATGATCACCTTGACGCCTAGTGCAGCCTGGGACTCTATGACAGAAGCGCGTCAAAATTCGAAGATTACAGTACGAATACCCCGAGTATCCCTAGAGTTGACAGAGCTCCACCTAATTTGAACGACCAATTTACACTCAAACCCCATTACTAGAGGTTTAATTTATTTCGATACAACCCCCCCATACAATCCCCTCAACAAGTTACCCCCCACCACTCGAATTTTTAGACTGTGTGTGACAACGTAATCCAGCGCACTACAGTTTGATAGTGGGTACTTTATAGAGACGTTACAATGCTATATTGCTACCCCAACTAGACAATGCCCCCATATATACGGATATCTCAGAGAAGATCTCAGATCACTCAGATGCGCCCTAGACAACATATCAGACGCTCCCCCCCCCCCCTGCGTGTCCCCTGTCCCACCAGGCATCTGATTATAGCTCGGGGCCACTACACAGTACAGACGTCCCGCTTGGAAGATCCATTACAGCCAACCTTATTTGTGGAGATGGCAACTCGATGATGATGATGAGTGTGGTCGATGATGAATCTCCCTAGGTCAATTATTACATGCTCTATCAGTTCTGTTGTACAATACATGGGTTGTTTTCCTTTCACAGTAATGTGACTCATTCCTATTCATTTCATGTACAAGCAATACATGGCGTATAGCCTAATTCTATCATTGTACCTCGACTGGTCCATCAACTAGTCTTACAGAGCTCTAAATCTGTCACTAAGTTCAGTCTCAAGCAATGTTAGATCTGTATACTTAACGGTCTTGTACGCCTTGCCACTGTCCGATTATGCTCGTCCTGCTAGGGATGGGCGTACAGACATGTGTAACATCGTATAGTTATAGCTCATTTCATGCCGTGGAACCTGTCTTAGTTGGTACCTGTCTCGTTCATAAATCCTGAATTCATCAAAGATTCTCTATTCTTAATAATCCTGTTTTGCCGTCAGGGACATCCTAGACTTATGTCAGCTGGCTTCCTTTCAGGACATTTCACAACTGGAACTGTCATTACGAGCCCACAGATCCGATTGATAGTCCATCCCGCCAGCAATGTCATACTGTCTAATTTATTGTTGTTTCCGGTAATTCATTATGTTTTTTTTTACATAGACAGGGGTGTCAAGCCTATGATAAAAACCACCTGCAACATGGGAGGGACCAGGGTACCAGCTTTGTTGTCTGATCCCCCTACCCACACAGACCAGTTCCAGCTTGGTTGAAAAATGTACCAGGAGTAATACACTTTGACCACTGGCATTAGCTAGTGGGGATTGTCAGCGGTAGGCAGAATGTCATGTCTTGTTCAATACTATACTACGCAAGCTGCCATAAGCTACAAAGGTATAGGTACCGCATTGATGGCAGGCGGCTCCCATTAAAATGGAAATTAAGCTGGTACTGAAAGGTGGGGATCATGGGTGAGGCTCATTAGGCTTCTTCTTCTTCGTTCGTCCTGAAGGGTAAATCGGGGACGTTGGTCATGCGTTGTGTACTGTTTACAACGCAAACGTGAGCTGCAACAATACTCTGCGCTTTCGGCTCGACACAGTCCGACTTCTGCCACGGCATTTTTCTGGGGACGGGGATTGCCCCTTCCCTAATATCGATCCTGTAGTCTCTCAGCCAGGACTGCAGTGATGCTGCATGTCTCTATCCAGGACCACCAAGTGGTCATGGACTTAGGGTCTTGGTACAGCTGCATAATGTTCAGGCTGACCCTGACCCCAAAGCATTCAAGAGAATGGGTAATATGCTGACTGTATAGGTTCCAGGGGTCTCTACGCTAAGCAAAGAAATAAATAGGAAACACCATCTAGGACCATACACTCAGAAGAGGAACAAATCAAGCAATGAGCCAGAAGTGCCCTTGAACGGGATCCCCACAAGGGAAAAAGAAAGAGTGGGGAGGCCAATGAGCACTTGGAGAAGAACAGTGGAAGAAGGAGGATAAGGGACAATTGGAATGGGACTTGGGCATACTGATAATAAAGAACAGCCCAGAATAGAAATCGATGGAAGCCAATTGTTTCAGCTCCCCATGTTCCACTTGGACGGAAAAGAATGTTGATGAAATCATGATAAGAGAACTCCGTAAGTCTTAGGTTACGAGTAGTCAACCAGTGTAAGGGAAATTTGAAGTCTCTGGTTTCCGAGTTAGTATACCAGGTACGGGACCTCGATAACTTCTAGGTGACGAGTTTCGTGAATAAGGGAGATACATTGGTCAACTCAGGTTTGGTCTCTTTAGTAGATCCCTGTCAGAGACATTCGGCAATAATTCTTACATAATAATAAAAATAATGAAGCCCCTTCAGTCAAAAACTGACTATGGAAATGCGCCCCTTATTTGACAGCCCTCAGACTGCTTGATTTCCATGGTGCTCCTTTCAAACGTTTTCTCGTCCCTCTCTTCTGCTTTGTCTGTGGAGAGCCTCTTTTTTTCGCCCAATCTGAGGTGGGTTGCCGTAAATAAGCATTGTTCCACTTGGTGGCAATCGGCAGCCTTCATCCTCCCAGGTTGCAGGATTTATGTCTGTGCCCTCATGTCTCTCTTGCACACATTCTTTGACCGCAGCTGCGGTCGTCCAAACTGTTCTTTTACCATCTGCCAGTGTTTGGAGAAGATATCTTTTGGATTGACTGTCACATAATTTTGTTCGCTCTCTTTTCCTCTCCGGCAATATTGATTCTTTCTTTCTTCTTCTTCTTTCGTTCGCTTGAAATATATTGTCTATATCTGCAATGTTGTTTCTTGTATAAAACTTCCACTGTCGTCTTATGTAATTCTATTACAGAGGCTCCCAGTATTGGTTTTGTCTTCCAGTGTTGTTTCTCTTCAGGCCCAGTAGGGTTTGAGCCTCAAGTATATATTATTCGGGGCTATCTTGAAGTACGTGCTACGAAGTATGGGGTGCACTGTCCACATGTACTCATGCTGAAATTGCCAATCAATGAAATTTTGTTTACATATGTGGTCTCTGCGTCTGTGTCCCGGTTGTGTTCTGTTATGAGGCACAGAAGGACAATTTGTTCTGATCTGTCATAGCTGGGTAAGTTCATCCTGTTTTGGGTGTTGGTGGCTTTCTATTGGATTTTGATCATCTTTTTTCTTATGATGGTAAGTAAACTGGTACCTTCCGGTCGCTCGTCTGCAGCACCTTCTTTAGCCAGCCCGTCTTGCTTCTCTCGTTTCCTGGTATTTCCACAATGAGGACGGTATCCACTGCATGGCGACCTGCGCTGGTTGCACAGTTTCAGAAAGTAGGGCTTGTATACCTTGGCAATTTTCTCGGGAATGAAGTTGCTTGGGTGTGGATCTTGCAGCTGTCGGAATACTACAGGCTGTGGGGACCGAGATTAGTGTTCAGTAGTTTTCTCAGTTGCCACTTGATTTGCCTGGATTCTGCATCATAGGTGTTACCAGAATTTCCCCGTTGGTACTCTGACGTATCTAGTGTTGTTATGTGCGCCATTAAATTGTTGGGCGGTTCTATTTTCCTCTACCTCCAACAGTAATTTGGTATTTTCGTGTCAATGTTTACACTTCTGCCTATTCATACGTGGTCATGTTTGCCTGCCCATCCTCTCGGAGAAGAGTTATCTGGCCTAAACACCTGATTGCGCGGCAAGTCGTTTGACGATTTATCGACGTCCCAGTGTTTGTTTGCATAAGTGATGAAGGGATAGTGCCCAGGTCCAATTCTATACGATCTGGTGGCACTAGTATAGGGGACACACCTGAGGCGTTCGGAAAATGTCGGTAATAAAACATGCTGGACCAGGGCTTGGTTATAAGAATACAAAGTATAAAAATGTGAAAGAAGGCGTTTTGGCTAGTGGTAATCCATTACCGAGAATTGACGAAAAAAATAACCTATTCCATTTAACGGAGAGTGGCCGTTTGAATTTTACAAACGCTGGAGTCATGCTGAAAAAGCCACGAGGAAAGTTATCAGAAACATACAACTTTTCGAATGATATTGGCTTTAGCAGTTTAGAGGCTAATAAACATTACGTTCATTTGAAGTTTTGTCAAAAACGGCCAGATGTGAGCGTGGGCAGGAGAACTGCAAATAAAGTAGATTATTATAGACGTTCAAACCCGGCATTCCCCAGAGTTGTCAACAAGTAGGTTCAGATTGGACTGAAGCCAGGAAAGAGTAGAAGTTGGGATTCTGAAACTTATAGGAACGCAAAACAAGTATTGGAGCTCCTTTTGAATAATACAATAAGGAACTCGATCCTTTTTAATACGGAAAACCGGCCTCCTAAATGACCTACTAACAAAGTCACAGGTGAGATTCTATAATAGAAATAATACCATAGGAAGCGTGTTTGAGGCATCTTTATGGTGTTGCCAAGAATATTTTCAAATGAGCAAGTGGTCGATGTCGCCAGTTATTAAAGAGAGAAGTGCACACGGATAAATCAGCATCTTTAATATATCTCTATTTACAGCTATAGAGCCAAAAATAAGGAGGAATTAGAATTTTATTGTTATTCAGTTGGGGGCGTGTATGAAGAAAAATTATTATTTAATACTGTTAATGTCGTTTCTTTTGGCTGTCACTTCCTGTATGTGTATGTGTGGAAGTTGGTATGGAAGTATGGGCTATTGTTCTGGCAACCAGGGCTGGACAATGTTGACGTCAAGTAAGTGTCGGACATGACTTGTATTTGAGCCGACAGTTGTATAATTATTAGATGGGCCGAATGTCTTGAGTTCTTTAAAATTACCTATGTCTCTTATGTCACCCACACAACTCGGTAAACGTTGGGTCAGGAAATAGACCAACTAGTTTCATACAGCCTTATTAATCAACCAGCAAAACATTGGACATCACGGATAGTACATTGTCACCAGGGTTTATAAAATGAACTTCGGATCGCAAATGAATAGCGAATCAAGGAACAGTCAAATTGTTGAAATCAAAACATGCGGTAATAATCCATGGAATGGAAAATTTGGCTAGTTGTAACACCAGCAACTCACTATTTACACTTGTATTAGCAATCACGGATACCAAAGTAAAAACAGTATGCAAATAATCTCATAAGGAATGTTGATCGGGCTCACTATAGACGGTGGAAAACTTTACCGTTGAAAAAATCTTATATCCTTAGGTTCTTCATTATCAAAATACTAAAAAAAACTTATAGATTAATATATAGATATGGCTTCCATGGAAGAGAATAATGCGTTCTTTCTTTCATACAATCCCCGAATCAAGACTCAAAAAACACACTCAGGCGACACATTAAACGAGAACTAAAAAACCGGTCTCGAAGCTCTGCCAGATACCATTACTGCCCGAGGAATTATAGTTTCTCAGTAACCAACCTCAGTATAATATTCGACTCGAGCGCGAAACTAAACAGCTTGAGTGGTGGTGAGCTCAGCTCACCCCGTATCTCTCCCCCAACTACTACTAAGAACATTTTAAACCACTTTCTTTATTTTTAAAAAACTAACACATACTCCAGTTGAGCTATAATAAAAATAAAACATAGGTATACACAAGCCACTCAAAGTTAAAATAATATCATCTCATAACTTTTTATAACGTGCTTACTCGCGTGTCTATAAAAAATCAGACCACAAAACATAAGAATCCCAAAACACTTAAACTCCTACTCAAAAAACAATGACTTAAACTAATTACATCTTCACAAAAGTTATTGTTGAACCAGACAGATAAACGTTAACATTGATAAGACCACATATAAGCATGGTTCTTTGACTTCTGGAAATACTCTTGTGATGCCCCCTTTGGAGTTAGAAGCAACATTCATCCTTTCTATCTGCCAATCTTCTCTGCTAAAAGTTATTTTTTTGGGGAAGGTAGATTACCTTTGAAGACCCACAATTAGGATTACTGTCACAGACAATTTTCATGAGTATGAATGATGTATAGTGGTTGGTGTGATCGGGGCACTGAACTGATGTTAAATCACTTGGTTAATGGGTAAACTCTGGTATTGAGTTCATGGTCTAGCCTTTATGTCAAAATGGTGTGACTTGTGTATGCGTTGGTGAGGAAAGGCATGAGTGGAATACAAGTCTGGTGTGACTGGATTAGTCTGTGTTTGGCAGCCGAGCGGTTACGCTCGAGTCTGGTGATTAGAAGCCGAGTGTAAGTCGTATTTGTATGACTGGAAGAACCTCGGATGTGATTTTTCTGATGCTGAGGATATATTTATTATATATTGTGTAGGTCCTACAAATTGTTGAGGGCTAAGATTGTTATACCGCCTGGAAGTGTTCCTGTTGGAACCACATTTATACTCTGTTCGCGGAGAACAGTATAGGGCGTTGCAGTGTTTCCGCCCCTGGTGCTACTGGAAGAAAGGCGACGCGTTTCCCGCCTTGTAGCGTTATTGGAATAATAGAGGCGTTGTGTTGGTTTCCGTCCTGCCTGGATGAGATTCTGAAAGAATCTAGATGGCGATGCTTAATGCCGCCAACCACTAATAATAAGTGGATCACACCTGGATGGTGTTATTGATTGTGCGAGGATAGGTATGCCGCACCGAGGACTGTTATATGTAACTGTTAGTGTGTGTGTTCGTGTAAGTCAGTTCCGTGAACACGAGTTCAGAGTTATTTCCTGCAGGCAATGTCAGCCTGGGAGGTGAGTCAGTATGCTTGCTACATGTACTTGATGTCCCACGATGTTATATCTATCAGTTTAATAAATGTCCTCTCGCCACCTGGAACTTTGTACCAGTGGCGTTGGGTTAGTTCGTACGATGAAGTTTTCTTGGTTGTGTCTGATTTTGCAGGCAAACCAAGGTGTGTTCCGGTTTACAGTCTGCACTATCGTTACGACCCTCGTGGTAAGCACTGACTTGAGAAGTGTCTTCTGACAAGAATCAGATCCGTTGGTTTTGCCAGTGTTTGGATCGTGGTGTGTCTACACATGGACACCTTATGGCTGGGTTTGTCTGAAAGCAGGTGTTGGTCACGCTGAGATCTTGATGGACAACACAACTCCAAGAAGCGTTGTCCATTTTAATTCATCTTGCCAATACAAACATTGTCGTAAATTTATTTTGAGAGAAACGAGTCGTAGAAAATGTGGTCCCGGTTTTAGTGTGGAAAATGATGTTGAAAGCTTCAGTGATAGAAAATGTAGATATTAATAGTTGCTTCCACAGCGTGTGGTGGAGAGGAGAGTAAAGACAGACCATAATTTACTACAAAAACTCGCTTCTCATCAATCTTCACTTTCGCTCTCCCTGGTCAAACCAATTTATTGGCCCAGTTTTTTTTCCAGACACGCTTCTGCGCGCACACCGAATTAGGTGGTTTTTTTCAAACATCCACATACGGATGTTGATACAAACAATATTAAAACGGAAAATAGGGTAAATGTTTGGGCTTTGGTATATCCAACACACAGAACTAAATGAGTTTTATGTTGATTTTAAATCACTTTAAACATCAATCACTAACAAATATCAGGTATTACATAAATTATCATAAGTACACAAATGCAAATAACAAATTTGGGAGGGGTGAAGAAGATTGGTATCGACTAAGCCCTTCCCGCTTATTAGACAAAGACAAACCCAGTCCAGAGATAGATAATATCAGGAACATAGGTACGTTAACCTAACAGTGAAGTTAATTACTCTGAAAGAGGTGTTACAAAGTTAGGTATATGGTAGATAGAAAAAAAAAAAACCTGTTTCCAGTCCCAGCTGTATCTTCCCTTTACTAAAGCAAATGGAAAGGAGGGGTTTTTAAACAGAGTTAACCAATTAAGCAACTCCCACTTTAAAGGAACAATGCAGGGAATAGACAGGAAAAATTATAGTTACTAGGCAAGAAAGGTTAACAACAGGTTTACAAAAGAAAACGATTAAATTTCCTGTCATTCATACTCACGCGTGAGGATCCACACTCATATACTCACATACTTACCGAATGCAGCCTCAAGGACGATCCATTGAAAAGTATATAAAAAGCAGCAATTAATCTTTTGTTCATATGAACTGTCTAGTCCTTCGATGTCCCGCCCCAGATGTTTGCGAGGGTTTGTTGGTAACAAATATTCTCACTTATCGCAAGACTTGAAGACTAAGAGTTCTCGTGTTTTTATTATATATATAAAAGGAGTCTATGGGATGGCACTAACCCAGTTCGGCACAGGGGTGAAAATGAAGTGGTCTCTTTTAATCCTCCGCTATGGTAAAATTCCTTCAATGCGTGATGATAGTTTTATTAAATCCAATTGAGGAAAAAACTAGGCTCATTCACAGTCAGGAAAATATGTACTCTCTCACAGTAAACAGTAAATATAATATCGCTACTGGCGATGAGTACCTTCCAGTTTATCTTACAGGTTTGTAAGGGTAATTTGATGATTATTCTTTAAAATGTTCTTGGGTGGGCTTTATTTCATTTAATTCTGACAGCTAGGTCGCAAGGACCGCCACAAGATTATATTTTAAAAGAAATGTTTCTTCAATATGACTGGAAGCTTATAGGATGATTTCTTTATTTCTTTTCTTTATTTTTAGCTGGGACCGCAGGTACGATCACTCTGTATAAAAGAAAAAAAGACATTGTAACATACCGAAAAATCAAGCGCGATAAATTTCCCGTTAAGCCTATAATACACTCGAGTATTTAATTATGTATTCAATAAACACTGCGCGAATTCTAGTGGTTAAAACACACATCTGTGAGAGTAGGGCTTACGTGAGTTTGGTAGTTATAAATGCCGTGGCGGATTTAAAAGTTAGTTGAAGCATGTATTATCTTTTGAAATAATATAATAGATATCGCATTATATTTACAACTGGAACTATTGAGATGGTTTAATTTAATAGATTTAAATTAACACAAAATCCATTGAAATAGAATGACTGAACTAGACCACTGATCACTTTACGCAATATATATTTACCGCTTTTGCACAGAATAGAAAAACACTGCAAAGTTATTATATAAAATCCAGGGGAAAATCTATAACAAGATTTCAATAAAGCTAGTGCTTCTGTAAAGGTCTGGCCAGCGAGTGATAACGTGTCTAGTCTTCATGGTCTATTTAGCTAAAAATGGAATGTAAGTTGAGTGGGACATGATAAACTTGACAGCTTATTTGATCTCACGAACTTTTGGGGATCTGACCGCCAAATCAAGAGAAGAAACCGCACCCTGGTCTTCGTATCTCCGTTCGCTGCTGCCCGTTTCGGTTTCCCCGTTCGCTCGGTTCCTCGATTGACACCGAGACGCGAAATTAGCGGCAAGCAACTGCGTCTCGTATCAGGGAAAACTACTGTCTTTGATAACGCCGATAGTCTCCACTAAGATCCCTCAGTTCGTCCCTTTGATCTTGGTCGCTGTGCCTGTTTGTTTCTGGCGACCCCCCCCCCCCCCCCCCACTGGCCAAGTTAATTAAAATAACTGCCTATGATTGTTCAAGAGATGTTAGTGGGCGTGATTTAATCTCTCCTTAAATCAATGCGATGACCAGAATCAACGATAGGTAAACTTTCCGCATATCAATCAGCAAACGTGTTTGCCCTCTGTGGAACAGTTTCATAGCTAATGAATCCACGTGAAAGAATAAACGTTTTTACAAGAAGTTACAACAAAGTTCAGGGTCAGCCGAGTTCGTCCATCACAAACATACATGAAGGCCATGAAACATTATTGGCACTCACTCTAGCGTTGAAGTCACCAAGGAGAACAAGTTGTTCTTGCGTAGGTGTGATTTTGGTGACTGCTGTCAGATTCTCGTATAACTCGTCTTTAGCTTCTGAGGCAAAGTACAGAGTAAGAGCATAAACATTGACAATGGTGACGGAGCCTGCACTAGTTTGCAAGCGGAGCGTTAACAGGCGTTCAAATTCAATCTTACCTGGTTGAACCATTTCAGTTAACGATTTCTGACCGCTAAGCCTACGTGTTTTCTAGTTTTATTAAGGTCTTTCCCTTGCCAATAAAACGTGTAGTTATTCTCGCTCACCATTCCAGAGCCTGCCAGGCGCGTTTCCTGAAGTGTAGCTATATCCACCTGAAGTCGTTTAAGTTCGTCATTGATTATGGCTGTCTTCCTGACATCGTTTATGACATACAGGTTTTCGGTTAGTCCGGTCAACATAGTCCGTACGTTCCAAAATCTTAATCTGATAGTTGGTTTCTTTCTATTATAGTCAGGATCCTATTTGGTTCTCCTCTCTTTATCTAGCTCATGTATGGCTCCACGAATACCGCTTGTGTACGGCGGTGGCCACATCCCGGGCAACAGTCTTGGCTGACTGGCTAAACTACATGAGTGGAGTAGGAGTAATCTTACTCAAGGGAATGTCCATCCCTAGTACACAAAGACTGAGACGGTGAGTGAGGCGGAGGAATCTAAGAAGATCAACGGCTCGCAAAGCGGAACAGCAAAGTGTGTGGCGCACTAGAGGCGTGTCGGGCATAGAAAAAGACAACGGCTAGCCACCGTGGAAGAGATTTGGGCCTTACCACGTACATCCTACAGAATGTAATGAGATCACAACAACAAGATAAGAACCGATGTGTAGAGAACTCTCTGTCCCCTGGGGAAGAATCTACTGTACAAATTAACAGGGAAGAGGCAACTCCTCTAATGAGTAAGGAAGTATATAATGACGAGTGTTCCTCATATTCTGTTGAAAGGGAGCATTCTGAGAAAGATCACCTAAAAACTAGTAGGAGGAGCATAAAAATAGGAATATGGAATGTTAGAACTCTAAACAGAGAAGGAAAGCTTGACAATCTAATATTAAAAGCAACAGACAGGAAACTCGATATACTGGGAGTTGCAGAGGCAAGACTATTGGATACAGGCTACATAAAAAGAGACCAATACACGCTTATATACTCAGGAGGAGAAAAATATGAAAGAGGGGTAGGAATGTTGATAAAGAAGGAGTTAGAAAAATACGTATGTGGATACTGGACACACAACGACAGAATGATGTTACTAAAGATGAGAGCAAAGCCATTCGAAATTTCAATCTTACAAACTTATGCACCAACTAAAGATCACAGCGAGGAAGAAATAGAAGAATACTATGAAGAGCTACAACACACACTTAAACCAGTAAAATCTACAGATGTGTTGATAGTAATGGGTGATATGAATGCAAAAGTAGGAAAAGGAAAATACAAGAAAATAGTAGGACAATATGGATTAGGGACAAGAAATGATAGAGGAGACAGACTTATCCAGTTCTGTGAAGAAAACCAGCTGGTCATATGTAACACCTTTTTTGAACACCACCCAAGGAAATTATACACATGGAAAAGCCCAGGAGATGTAACAAGAAATCAAATT
Source organism: Oreohelix idahoensis (assembly GCA_024509875.1). NCBI lineage: Eukaryota > Metazoa > Mollusca > Gastropoda > Stylommatophora > Oreohelicidae > Oreohelix > Oreohelix idahoensis. Next base: position 163,297 of record JAMPIV010007001.1, on the reverse strand, counting down.
GACTATATCATGATAAAACATAGATTTAAGAACAGTGTCACAAGTGCAAAGACACATCCTGGCGCCGACATAAATTCAGATCACAATCCGGTCGTCATCAAAGTAAATATAAAGCTGAAAAGAACAGGAAACAGAAGACAGGAGGAACCCCAGATAGAAATATCAGCACTGAAACAACCAGATATAAAACAAAAATATCTAATCGACGTCAAAAATAAATATGAACAGTTACTGACAGAAAGCATGGAGCAGTATAGAAGAGAAAACCCAGAAGAAAAAGTAAACACAAAATGAGAATGCTTAAAAACAAGCATACAATCAGTAAATGCAAATTTACCTAAAAAGGAGCCTAAGAACAATCAAATTTGGATGACAGATAACATCTTGAGTAAAATAGCAGAAAGAAAGAAAGCAAAAAACACTCCAGAATATATAAAAAATAGACAATGACATACGTACTATGTGTAGACAAGCAAAAGAACGGTGGATAGAAACAAAATGCAAGGAAATAGAAGACTTGGAAGCAAAGCACATGACAAGAGATATGCATGAAGAAATAAAGAAATTATCAAATAGGTCGCGGTTTGCACAAGGAGGAAGCTATATCAAGAACAAAAATGGTGTAATATTACTTGATGAGAAAGACATATCAAACAGATGGGCAGAATACGTAAAAGAACTATTCGAGGACAACAGAGGTAAAAAACCATCACCAGATTCTAATGAAGGCCCAAACATTCTCAGATCAGAAGTAGAGAATGCCATACATATGATACAAAAAGGAAAATCAGCAGGCACGGATAACATAAAAATTGAAATGATAGAAGCCCTGGAGAGCTTTGGTATAGATACAATAACTGATCTATGCAACGATACATACAACACAGGATATATACCACACGACATGAAGACATCAGTTTTTATAACATTGCCCAAAATCCTAATGCAACAGAATGTTCAGACTTCAGAACAATCAGCCGGATGAGGCATGCAATTAAGATACTGCTCAAATTCATACAGGAAAGAATAAAAAGTAAGGTAGACAGCGAAATCAAAGAAGAACAGTTTGGTTTTAAACAGAACAAGAGAGGCAATATTTTGCCTAAGAATATTAGCAGAAAAATATACAGAGTTCCAAAAAAGTATGTACATGTGCTTCATTGACTATAAGAAGGCTTTTGACAGAGTACATCATGAGAAAATAATTGAATGCCTCGAAGACATAGGTATTGATGGAAAAGATATAAGAATACTCAGTAACCTTTATTGTGAGCAAACTGCCACAGTAAGATCTGGCAGGAATTATTCACCATACATAGACATTGAGGCTCTTGAAATGTCGATAATATAGAAGAATGGGGCGTATCTCATGGAAAGAGAAGAAAACAAATAAGGAGGTCATAGAAAATCTAGGTATGAAAAGAGAACTAATGAGGGAGATCAAAGTTCGGCAGCTAAAATACTTTGGCCACATAAAAAGGCATAACACCTTGCAGAAGACCATAACAGAAGGGAGAGTTGAAGGCAAACGTGCAAGGGGAAGACAACGCTATAAGTGGGAAGATAACATCAAGAGATGGACAGGAAAGTGTCTATCAGAGTGCACCACCAAGACAAGAGACAGAAGACGTTGGAGATCCATTACAGCCAACCTTCGTTGTGGAGATGGCAGCTGATGATGATGATGATGATTATTGCTTGGTGCAAAATGTTCTGTCCACAGTTTGGATTTGACCCTAATCCCCACGCACCCGATGGAGAAAGCAGACAGTAGCGGGACGCACCTGACTGGAGGCTGCCCGGCTACAAGTGGGCGGTAGGTGTCCAGTGAGATCCATGAACCTCTCCAACTGTCGGAAGTAGCCCCTGGCGCCATGCAATACGCCAATTGGGCAAGAAAGCTTATAACCGGTAACTGCTTCTTCCCGTGTTGTACCGACACCAATTGGGTGAAGCTAGAGTGTCTTCTCCAGGACGCGAACTTGGGCACAGTTATATGGAGATCAAGCTGTTGCCCATGTAGCATCTTTACCCTCTCCACGCAGCCGGTAGGTCCAAAGGAACGGAGTAGCCGATACAGTTTGGTACCAGTCACGTCGAGGGAGTTGCCAGAATAATGTTGAATCAAGATTAGACTGCCTTATGGACTCCCGACTCCGGATTTATCCTCTGGGTTTACTCTCTATGCCTTTCCCGTAAACGGATATTCCCGCAAGGCAGCGGTGGTTTGCATTCAGCGTTTTAACTTCTCTTAGATATTCTACCAACCAAGGATCAGGAGCCCTATCTGCCAGTGGCTCGCCTTCGCACCTTCTCCCATCTGTGGAAACAATTCCACCGGGCGCATATTGAGCCACACATGAAGGCCGGGAGGTGGGCTTGATTATACTAGTCAACAAATTTTCAAAAGTTATTTGTACCAGAAATTAAATATACCATTTCTTATTGATTTTGACATGCTGATTTCAAATATCATAATGAAATTTACCAATTGGCTCTGGTTTTTTGGGTAACAATTCCACCGGCGCATTTAGCCATGATGAATTTACATCAACAAATTTAAAAGTTATTTGTACCAAAATAATGTTTTGATGCTTCAAATTTAAAATTACCAATCTCTGGGATGTGAACAGCTAGTCTTTCTAATTCTTTGGTGCATTATTTAAAAATTGTGGTTACATACTCAATTAATTGATATTTCAACATAAAATGATAGAAAAAATAAAAACATTATTTAAAGTTTACATATCATGTTTTAAAAAGGCACATTTGAACCCATTCCGTCATTATTCAGTAGCTGTTCGAGCTCTCTTTGCTTGCTTCTTGTAGTCAATCGATGAGGTGTCTCTTGTCACAGTTCAACAGTAATCAGCAAGCATTGAAGGGCTCCAATTGCCTTGATACCTTGTCTCCATAGCAGCAATGTCCTAGTGAAATCGTTCACCATGCTCATCACTGACCGCTCCACAGTTTGATGTAAAGAAATCCAGATGAGAATCCAGAAAATGAATTTTCAAAGACTCTTATACTTCAGAAGGAGATTTTCTACAATTTCATTGTAATTATCAGATCTGTTGTTTCCAAAAAAAATTTTCTACCACTGACATAAATGCTAGCCATGCTGCTTTTTCCTTGCCATGCAACACGCAAAGAAACTCGTCATCATGAAGAAGTTTTTGAAATTGCGGACCAACAAATACTCCCTCTCTTATTTTAGCTTCACTCAGTCTTGGAAATTTTCTGATGAGGTATTTGAAAGCCTCATCTGTTTTCTCCATTGCCTTGACAAAGTTTTTCATGAGACCCAGCTTAATGTGCAAGGGTGGCAACAAAATCTTGCTGGTGTCAACAAGTGCTGGGTTTTCAACGTTCTTACTGCCAGGCTGCAATGACTGCCTGATTGGCCAATGTCTTCTGATGTAATGGTCACTTCGTGCACGGCTATCCCACTCACAGAGAAAGCAACAGTACTTGGTGTATCCACCCTGTAGTCCAAGCAAAAGAGCGACCACTTTTAAGTCACCGCAAAGTGACCAATGATGATGATCGTAGTTTATACACTTCAAAAGCTGCTTAATATTTTCATAAGTTTCTTTCATATGAACTGCGTGACCAACTGGAATTGACGGTAACACATTACCATTATTCAACAAAACAGCTTTAAGACTCGTCTTGGATGAATCAATGAAAAGCCTCCACTCTTCCGGTATGTAATTGATTTTGAGGGCTGCCATTAAACCAGAAATGTTGTGGCATGCAGAAAAGTCACCCTCTTTGAAAAAGAATGTAATAAGCGGCTTCTGGCGGTTCCTATACACAGAAATTGTAACATCTTCTGCCAGGAGATTCCACTGTTGCAATCTGGAACCCAAAAGCACCGCCTTATTCTTCGGTAAATTCAGATCTCTTACAAATTCATTCAGTTCACCTTGGGTTATTAAGTGTGGTTTAGTGGATGTAGTTTGCTCAAAATCTGGGTCGCTTGAGGTTGATGGTTCAGGACCACCAATGTTCTCTTCTTCATCAGTGGAAGCAACTGAAAATGATTCTGGCACTTTGGGAACTGGTAGGTCATCGCTATGTGGTACCGGACATATTGCAGAGGGGATGTTTGGATATTCCAGAGTCCATTTTTTCTTCTTTGATATGCCTTTCCCAAATGTCCTAGGCATTTCTAACTACGATACTTTTGATAAGGACAAATGCACTAACTAATGGCAAAATTTTATCAGAGATAAGATATTTATACACAAAGATGATGTAATCATAGGTAGGATTGCATCATCAACTTCTAGTTACATTTTTATTGGTCATTAGAAAAAATTATGCAATAGCCCACAACAGTGGCGTCATATATATAAATTGACCGTAATTAAATAAACTAGTAGCATATGTCTTGAAAACTAGAGCCAATCAACATTTTTTAATGTCATTTTCGTTTTCAGCACACCAAAATTAGTTAAGATCAGCTATTTTCATTTCTGGTACATTTTGGTTGTTGACTAGTGTTATCAAAGGCTATTTAAGCCGCGTGCAGTAGAAGCATTTATCTGCAGTGATAGTTTTATACTCACTACAATTCCAGGCTATGACAAGCTTTGGAACTTTCTTAGATTACGATTTAGTAAATCAGGTAATATACATCGGTCACTCTCATGTTGCGGGTTAGTAAATCAGGTAAGAGAAACTCACAGGTTGAGATTTAGCAAATCAGGTAAGCGACCTCCGTCACTTTCATGACATACTTTTGGGCCATATTTCATGTTAATCTTAACATAACATGACATAAATAAAGAATAGGACTACTGTGTCCTGAAGCAAGTCGTACTGGGAGGTTCTGCATGTGGCTGGCAACATTATCATATCAAACAAATTGCCAAAGAAACCAAAGTTGCAAGCGCATATAACTACTTTATGCAAGCTTCCTGCAGGGCAAGCTGCGGTGATGGCTCCATGCTACATCGGGAGCGCAAAAGAACATCATGATGATGATAACAAGACGTACATACATGAATATGGCAGATATCAGCTGCCATCAATGGAACGTTCTAGCGGTATGTCTGTTTCAGCACCCAGACAACCATTGGAGCTATGCCAGCGGTAGTTTTACTCTTGGTAGGTTCTATCCAGCTGGACAGGTCTGCGCGAGTAGGGGTTAGGCTAAAGCTGGTGCCCTGGCCCTCCAGGTTGGGGGTTTTAGAACAAGGCCGACACCACTATCTATGTAAAAAAAAAATTCACGTTAAGGAAACAGCAACAGATGAAAAAAGCTTTGATGTGAGACACACATCAGTAGTCTGAAGCTTGTATGATTGACAGTGGTGAAAGCCGAAAGGAAGCCATAGGCATGAAAACAGATGTCGTCACCGCAGAACACGAAACAAGAATTGAATCCTGGAACGTCAGTACAATGAACGAGGCAGGAAAACTGAAGTAAATCACAACGTAAATGAGAAACCTTAGATTACATATCCTGGGAATAAGCGTGAGCAGATGGACCGGCACAGGAAGGATGAAAACAGCAACATGAGAAACAGGATTTTACACTGGAAGAGAGGATGGGTTGCACAATGAAAACGTAGGCATTATCCTAATGAAAAGAATACAAAGGTCGCTACTGGAATTAAAACCCATCAAAACAGACTTGTCACAGGAAGGATTGGTGCGACATCTTCTCGATCTCTTCTCTACTACGGCAGTACTCATTTTCAATTGTTGTACGTACTGATTACCTGGAATTTTTGGGTCGACGCATTCTTTTCTACTCGTATCAAGCAGATATTTGATATTGTCAAATCCTTTGAAACTCCTTGTTTTGCTGAGATTTTAAAAAAGTTAGTTGCTTATCCTTTACAGGACGTGGCAATCAACCCCATCTTTTATTGGCTGTTTGTGATTTTTCTAGGCAATATTTTTCATTCAGTAGTTTGCCATTGCTTTCTGAACGGTACGGCGCCTATACCATTGTTAAAAATCCACACAAAGCGATTTGCTACCAAACCGCCTGCAGCAGGTTTCGAACCTGGTATATCTGGATTATGAAACTGCGTTCATATCCATTAGGCCACAGACGCCGACTTGCTGAGATTAGCGCAGGTAAAACTCAAACGGACCTGGTCAGTTTCGCATTTACTTTTGTTTGCACAAGCGATGGATATAGAGATTACTTGTCTGTGAGACACATTTTGGACAGACAAGAATGACATAATCATTTCCAGTCCACCGGTGTCAGAGGAAATTAAGATTTTAATCTGAAACACATTGTCGAATGAGTTTACAGATGTGTGTGTGAGTTTGCATAGAAGGCATTCGGATGTTTTATTTCCATATATACGCACATAATGTTTTCCTACGTGGAAATAATTTTGAAATTACCCCACTTAAACACGCATGTTTGAAACAGTTGGAGCCCTGCTAGGATCGTAACAAACAAATGCGAGGGAAGACAGTGAATATAATCTGACATTGTTTGCAAGTCTAGTTCACTGTGAGAATCGCTTGCCAGGACGAAAACCAGACCTTTCCAGAACCTAGAATCAAGATTCGTATATCGGAACCGGACCATTTTTTGAGCAATTTGAATGACTTCAGAGCCCGGAATAAACTCTACCATTTAACAAGAACACCGGGAATCTGACGATTCTAAAACACGGAGTCATAGTGGGAATTCATTGTTAACATAACGACACCCCAGAAACGTGTAAGAGGCCTAGTCAAGTGCTTTTATTCCTCTGAGCAAACAGTCTGTGAGCCAAGATTGGCTTGTTGGTGGTACCAGTGAGGGTACTAATCTCTGGAACAAAGTTAGGATAGAAGTGGCCTGACATAGGACGCGGGACCAGCTTTGCAGTTACTCCTTGAACTTTCTTGGAACTTGCCTTTAATCTTAACTAGAGACGCGAGAACTCCAGTGTCCTATCTGCAAAGAACCCAAAAACCCAGAGGGAGCAGAATCTACCATTTGCAGGTAAGTCAGACTTAAAAGCGGCCAAGTGACTTCTTATATAAAACCATCATTACATCCCAACAGTGATGATATTTTTTTCTGATAAAATATTATTCATTCTTTTAAAACCTTGTTAAATCTAAGTGATTATTAAATCTGTTATTTGTAAATATACAAATTTAACGTCGATTTAATGATTCTGGATATACTGCATGCATGTCTCAGTCAATTTACTAAATACACTCCAAACAGAGCTATACCAAAATAAGAAGAATTCCATTGAGTAAATCAGGGTGGGGGTTTTGTACGAGCGAAAATTAATAATTGCTTAATTCTTCATAAAAGGCGGCGAATCAGATATAAGTTAACAATTGCCATGCCCAACGCAGCATTATTCTTGACTTCTGAAATATCTTATGAACACTCCCTTTAGATAGAAGCATCATTATTCTTCTATCTACAACGCTGCCAAGAGTAATCTTGTGCGAAGGCAGACACCTTTGAAGACCGATATTAGATACTTTTGAGTTTTGGCCACTGTTGGACCACTACTGCAAAGCAGGGGAGGCAATTCCGTAACAAGACTGATAAGAACAAGACTGAGAGGCAGATTCACCAACACCAACATAATACAAAGCTATGCACCAACAAATGACAGCAACGAAGAGGTCAAGGACGAATTCAAGGAACAGCTACAAAAGGAAATGGAAACCGCACAAAGATATGATCGTATTAAAGTAATGGGAGACCTCAATGCGAAAGTTGGAACACACAATACATACAATGAAAGAGTAATGGGAAAATGGGTCTGCAGAACAGAAAAGGAGAATGGTCAAACACTAATAAGCTTCTGAGGCGTTAATAACTTGGTCATTGGAGGAAGACTTTTGCCACACAAAGAAATCCACAAATTAACGTGGGAATCACCAAATGGCCGGAATAGAAACTAGGTAGACCACATTATGATCAATGGTAGATAGAGGTATTCATGAAAAGATGCGAAAATAAGAAGAGGTGCAGATGTGGGAAGCTATCACCACTTAGTAGTAGCAAGACTGAACGTGAAACTCAGAATTGCTGGACCAATTGTAACTAAACAGAAAAGGTATGATATCATCAAACTGAATTACCCCATTACCAGAAAAGCTTTTATGGTTGAAATAAAGAGACGATATCAAATTGCCAAAAGCCAGGAAAAGACAGCGACTGATGATGTTGACCAGAAATTCAACACCATTTCAGCAGTATATAACGAAAGCTGCAAACCATGCTTGGGATTCCAGGAAAGGAAGAGACAAGACTGGATAACACCAGAAACTTTAAACACCAAAGCGACGAGAAAAGACATGAAAAGAAAGAAAATAGAAGCACAGTCCCCCAGCTTAACGGAAATATATAGCGAACAGTACAGTCAGATGGACAAGGAAGTAAAACGTCAAACCCGAGCCAACAAAAGGAAATTCCTAGACGATCTTGCAAGACAGGCAGAAGACGCAGCACTGAGAAATTAACAAAGCACAGTATATAGAATATTAAAAATTATCAGTGAAAAACGGGGTACAAACAATATTACATTAGTAAGAGATAAGCAAGGAAATCTCATCACCACCGCACAGGGGCAGGAAACAAGATGGGCAGAGCATTTCAGAGAAACTCTGAACAAGGAACCACCAGAGACACAATTGAATGTTCCTGAGGCTGAAAATGATCCAGACGTAAATACAGACATTCCACGGGAAGAAGAAATCATCACAGTTATCAAAAGGTTAACGAAGGGAAACCGTCCCTGTCACGACAATTTAAATGGAGAACTATTTAAGACAAATCCAGAACTAGCAGCAGAACTTTTAGAACCACCATTTGAACAGGTCTGGCAAACAGAGATAACACGAATGGAGTGGAATAAAGGAATAATTGTCAAATTGATAATTAAGGGTGACCTTGCAGACTGGTACAATTTGAGAAGAATTACTCTCCTCTCAGTTCCAGTGAAATACAAGGCAAGATCATCGTCTAGAGAATTTCAATAGCAGATCATATATTCACCCTCAGGAACATTATAGAGCAGTGCTCAGAATGGCAGAGACAGCTATACATTAACTATGTTGATTTTGAACAGGCTATTGACAGTATTCACAAAGACAGTCTATAAAATACTGAGGAAGTATGGAATTCCCAGCTGCATTGTTTTCATCATCAAGCCTCTATGCTAACTTTACATGTAGTGTTGGGCAGAGAAATCTAACCCCTTATCAATCACTTTATTTTTAATGGTCATTGACTGGGTGGTGCGCCAGACATCAGAGGACAGTCTAAGAGGAATACGATGGACAACGTTCTCTACACTGGAAGATCTGGAATCTGCAGATGATATTGCACTACTCGCACATTCATATCAACACATCCTAGAAAAAACAGATAGACTGAGTGAGTATAGCCAGCAGGTGGGTCTGAACATCAGTCTAACGAAGACAGAGGTCATGACACTTAATGTTGGCAATCCTGAGCCCGTAGTAATAAGGAACCAGAAGCTGGAACAGACAGACACATTTACATAACTAGGAATCTAACCCCTTATCAATCACTTTATTTTTAATTGTCATTGACTGGGTGGTGCGCCAGACATCAGAGGACAGTCTAAGAGGAATACGATGGACAACGTTCTCTACACTGGAAGATCTGGAATCTGCAGATGATATTGCACTACTCGCACATTCATATCAACACATCCTAGAAAAAACAGATAGACTGAGTGAGTATAGCCAGCAGGTGGGTCTGAACATCAGTCTAACGAAGACAGAGGTCATGACACTTAATGTTGGCAATCCTGAGCCCGTAGTAATAAGGAACCAGAAGCTGGAACAGACAGACACATTTACATAACTAGGATGCATTGTAACAGCAGACGGCGGAACAAGCAAAGACATCAACAACAGAATGAATAAAGCGAGAACAGCCTTTGCTAGTCTAAAGAACATTTGGAAATCATCTCACTACAGCACAAACATCAAATTAAGATTATAGGAGAGCAGGGCCGGATTATCCATTAGGCTAAGTAAGCTGAAGCCTAAGGTCCCGGAGTTTTTGGTGACCCGTGCATAATTAACAATAAATTAAAAATGAATAGATTTATGTTCAAAAAGAAAATGTTTGTACTTTGCAATCACTTTCATAACGTTCTAAAAAGTAAGTAAAAACAAAAATAGCTTAAAAGACATAATGTACCCCAGCAAAATCACAACGTCGCGTGAACTATTTGCTATGCTAATAAACATTAATAAAGAAATAATTACTAATAAACCAGGTAAGCAATGCTAACAAACTAACATACCAGTTTATTAATAATACTAGTATATACCACCACCATGCTAAGGGGTTTGAAAAAAAAATTAAAATTATTGCCTATTCGGTAAAAGGGGGGGGGGGGGCAAACACAAAAGAGCCTAGAGGCCCTTCTTAGCTTAATCCGGCCCCTGTATGAGAGCTGTGCACTGTTTGTGCTTCTCTATGGTGCTTAATACTTGAGGATAACAGAGAAGAAAATATCGAAGTTGTCCTCTTACCACACAATCTGCTTATCATCATCATTATCATTTTTATTTGTATTCCTTTGAAGGACGGAGCCACCAGAGCCGCTTCCCCCCCCCCCCCCCCTTTTACAGGAAACCTGCTCCAAGCATTTGTGGCAGTGCCGGGGTATGCAGGGTTTACAGTTTATTTTATAGAGAGTAGGTTTGGTTAACTAGCCTTGACCGCTAGAGATATTTTTTCCTCTCCTTTGTAAGATTGGGTCACCAGGTTCGATTTTCCTCTCTTAGGTGTTGATGTAGCAAATTTAACTGAGATGGATAGATTTCTTAGCTTAATCTCAAACTGTGGAAATTCACCTTTTCAACAGCGTTCTATTTCAAACAAATCTTTTAATGTCTTTCAGCATGAAGTCAAATATCAATAAAAGTCTGGAATTCAGAACGTTTTTACAATAATAAGCACAATAAAGTTTTAACATATCATCAGATGCTTTCATCGATGCAAAAATCCCTTTTGCATCTTTATCTCATAGGCCTACTCAATTTGTCTAAGATGGCTAACTTTTTCTTTCCACCGTTTTCTTCCTTTAGGTTAGGCCTAACGTTTTATTTTAGGTTCGACGACATATTCTCATCCGTTCAGATTAGTCCTTTGATTTCTTTATTATCATAGGTATTCCTTGAGTTAAATATTTTCCAACACAAGGGTATTTTCTGCTCAGCATGGTTTGAGGTGTAAGACTAGTTTTGCAAATTGACTCAATCCTCGAACCTAGTTCTGCTGCAACTAGGATTGGAAGCTCTATTCACAATATATTGAATGATAGTCACTACTTACGCAAGCAAGGAATATAAAACCACTCAATGTCCTGAATTACACATTTTATAATAAATGTTGCAGTTGATTTCCTCAAACTAAGGAATATGTAGAGCTGGACCAGACACGTCCTCTAAAGTTTCGCTTCTAATTCTGACTGCCAGATGGCGTCGCTGTTCTATATTCCCCGGGGTAAATCTGAGCTATCCGATTGGTCAGGGGAAATCACCCAACTATTAGAAATGGCGTGTAGAAGCGACTCTGCCCTAAATATGTGACACTATAATTTATTATTTTCTGTTTCTCATAAAATATAAAATTATGGGGTGGTCTGTGCTTCCTCTGTCTTGTTAGAATATAGTCTGTTTTCTGAATAAAGCACGGTATACACGGCTACATACAGATCCCGGGGCCCTGCAAATGTATCCCGTAGGGAGACATTTGTATACTATCAATATCCAAAACTATCCCCCAAATTTTTTTTTTTTTTTTGAAAAATTTTCTAAGTCGAAAAATGTTTCCAAAAAAATTTAATTTAATTCCTATACTGGGGTCCTATGTCTATATGAGGTCGTCTGCTATGTAAAAAAAAAAAACTAGTAGTGGACATTAACTTCAAAAAGTGTAACTTATTCATCACATCATAATATTTTTCACCAAATTTTCTAATTGGCAACACTGACTAACAAAATATTCCTAACCTTCTTCTAATGCAATAGATTGTCAACAAAAAATTTTGACGAGTGGCAACACTGGGAAATATGAGCAATAATATATCTCCTTGTCCTAACTCAATGTCATTACATAGTTGAAATCATTCTATTAGGCATGGTGGGTGAAGCATGTTATATATTCTTCGTTCTTATTGTATGCTCCCTATCATAAGACTCCAAGTAGTTCAGAAGAATCTTATGTTATTTTCAATCTTGGTTTTCCAATAAGTTTTGGGCCTACTTATTTCCTGATTATGCATTCCAATTATATTCCAGTATAAAGTATTCCAAATATCCACATTATCCTTGTAATGACGATCCAATTGTACAAATTAGTAATTCATCCGTAGTGATTCATCGCGTTTTCGCTTACACATTATGACCCATGGGAAACTATGGCAGACATGAATATAAACATTTTCAAACAATTCACTTTGATAACCAATTACAATGTACACAATAAAATGATTGAAAAATCTCATGACTTGTTCCTATTTATTTATCTCTGAATTTTTTTTCCTGTCTTGGGTTTTCTCTAAGTGATATGTGTAGCTATTTTTTTTTCCAAGGTATCCAACACTTCGCCAGGTATCCATATAAATTATGCGTTTAGTAGTGATCCTGTTATTAAGAGTTTGGTTATGTCCAATCACTGATGGATTTATTTTCTTTATCCTCTGTCAAGACAATCTTCCTTGAAGTATATATTTTTTTCAAAAGTCTTTCTTGAACTATCAGTTAGTCATTATCCAACATCAACTAATCAGTAAGCATTAAAACAATATGTTTACAACATTTTACCAACATGTGAAATACAATGAAAAAATTTTCAAAGCATCATGGACTCTGTACATTAGGTTCTATATTACTTCATTTTTCCTCCAATTTGTCAGTTATGGTGCTCTAGATCGTTTATTTAATCCTTTCTAGTGGTCCTGTTATTTCTAGAAATTCCTCCTTAATGGTTCCTTATGTACGATACTTAGCAATGCCTTCTACAACATTAGTTAAACAATAATCATTTTTGTAAACATCAACAACATTTTTCCAATTTTATGACAACATGAGATAAAATAGTTTTGTACATATATTCGGTATATCAACACCAACTCTGCCTTCGCAGGTCGAGGGTTTGTCAGAGTCCTGCGGTGTTTATTAATCTGCTGACTACAGCCAGATGGGTAACCTATTTAAATTTTCTAAGTTATTTGCAGGTGTGGGGCATGAGGGAATATATATACATATATTTTTTTTTTATATATCCATGACTCGTCTTCATGTATTTCAAATCCAGGTATTCTTTTTCTTTTATATATCTCCACTGTGTTGATCCATTACCCATTTGTCCGTGGGGTAACATCATTATTTTCAATCCATGTATCCTATGGGCAACATTGAATTCCATCCATGTATCATTTTTAGTGATCCAATCGCCGTCAAAATGTATCAGTCATATTTGGCTCTATGATTATTCAGTCAAATTATAACAACCGTTTCTATATAAATATCAGCAAGCAATTATCATTTGCTATCCACCTTATTATGACAATGGTTATAATACACAGCATATGTAAACATCAAGGAAATGTCTTCTCCTATACGGAGGTAATCTTATCATTTATTTTCTGCTGGATGCGGTAATTATGCAACTATTTTATTCATTTGCCCTTTTTTTTCTCGTATATTTGTGGTTCTCATGGAATGTTCATATTCCATATGTATCTCGTATTCATTGGTAATCCATACTCTTATGGTTCCTTTAATGGCAATCATTTGTCCCTTGTTTTGCTCTATGTCCGTGGAAATCCATAAAATTTCCAAGTATTTTTCTCGTCTATTTCGTAACTACGAAAGACTACAATTGTATTATTAGTGGACAGTACTGTGGGGCATTTGTGTATCGACATTACAACCAAACGTCAGCTGTGACAACAGGACATAAAGTTTCACCTTAATAGCAAATTTCATCTTCATCATACATAAACAGTTGCTTCTTCATCTCATGTGTCATTAGTGGTTATCATCTGGTAATGGGGTATTCAATGTGGGTTCAGCATATACAAATGCTGTAGAGGGGTATTTCATTTGCTAGGTCAGCATGTGCAAATGCTATTTCTTTAACATGGGCAAAGGCATCATCAACAAATAGGTGTAATGTGTTCAATCTGGGGTTAGCATATACTAATGCTCTCAAGGGATTCTTCATTTGCAGAAAATCAGCATGCGCAAATGTCATTGGGGTACCTGTGATAGGCAGTATCAACAAAATATTGTTGGAGTATCAGAGATCATGCTGGTGGGGTGTATGACTGGTATAGGGTGATTTATTTTCTCTTTTTCTTTTCTTTTATGTCGGCTGCTAACCTCAGGGCAGTCAATGTTTTACAATATTGGCTTATCATCATCAAAATGTGTGAGGGTGGCATATACAGATAATACATTTTATAAAAAAATTTCACTTGTTTTTTCTCTTCTATTTTTCTGTTATGTTTTGTCTCTTTTCATTTTTTTCTTTTTCATTTCTTTTTTTCATTTCTCTTCTGTTTTCTTGTGATTTCTTTTCTTTTCTTGTGATTTCTTTTCTGTTTGTATCACAAGTACTAAAAAATGATAAAAATCAATCACTAAACACTAGATATACTATCAACATTCCTAATAGTAAATCCTAACCAATAGGGCTGCAAGTAATAGTTTAGGTTAGAATAGAATGAATGTTGTAGTAGTATTTGTTGTCAATAAGTGGCGAGGAAAGGGTACATCAGGGATCTCCTGATTACAACATGATTGTAATTCCAAGGAATGAATATGATTGGGATTGAAAAAAATCACAAGTCTAGAATGTCGTCTCAATATAGTGGAAAGGAAAAATAGTAAGTTAAAGATGTTGTACCAGTGGGGTGAAGAAAATCTTACTATAGAGAGTCAAGGTTGGGATATGGAATCTCTTTAGGAGAATGTTTTAAAATCTTGACAGTACTAATATACATCTGGGCCTAAAATAATAATGTACATTGGAAAATTAAATAATCCTGTGGAGAAAAATAGCATAACATGCAATACTAGTTTTGGGTATGAGTTAATATGCTGTTAACAGATGTCATAGTAGGAACAGTATGATTGATCAAGGTGATAGTATAAAGGAGTTTAGCATAAATGAGATCACAGAAATATTAGTATGGGGTAAGAAAAACTATTGGTGTAAAATGTCTGCATGAAAATGTACTAAGATGCGAAAATACAGGACTCTGGATCTGCAAGGACAAGAAGTCTGGTGAATGAAGCGTGGAATATGATCAGTTACAAAAGTGTAGATCCATGTTACAACAGAATAGTATAGTATGACACATGTGTTATAGGTAAGGTTGTGTAACATTCTAAATATTAAGAAAATGTCTGTAACTAAATAATGTCTGTAAACTCGTAACACCGTGTGTTATCAATTGTTTTGTCGTTTTTATTACACAAGACTATACTATCTAAGGAGAATCCTCCGTGGGCTGGTCTTGATTTTCTTCTGGGCATCAGTAGTGGTATGGCTGGGAAAAAAATTTCTGGCATAAAGTCATCTATAACTGTCAATCTGAACATAGTCTGAAACGAAAGTACATTTGAAAGTTAGTACATTGGTAAAAATTTAGTGCACATTCGCGGTGACCGTACATGGGATGGCATGTACATTGAAGACTTGAGGGGCGTGTCTCAGCAAAGTTTTAGTAGTTCCTTCAGTTTCTCTGCCATCTCTAACCTTGCAATGTCCCTACTGCTTAGGCGAGAATCATACTGAGTAACTGTGGGTGACACTGCATTTGCTGATTGTTGGGGCTCTGAAGACATTGGCGAATGCGGTGATGGCTTAACATCTTTTGATTGCGGTGATGGTTTCACTGTGGTAGGGGTTTGTATGGCTGGAACATCTGTTAGTTTTGAGGCAGGTATATGTTTCGCCTTGATTTTTCTTCTGACTTGGGCCTGTGGTACGTTAACGTCTTTTTCAGTGGGCGTAATTTGCACACTGTTGTTTTTGACTAGTTGAGCTGAGGCTAACACTTCTCGGCTTGGTTTGGGCACATGATAGCGTTTCTTCAGAATCTTTCGTCTGATATAGTTGTGCTGTATACGCGGAATTTTGTTGCTAGGGATTGAGTCATCAGATTCTGTTTTGTAGGCGCGTTTGACGCTGGAGCTGACTGGTACAAATAATGTACTATCCGCATCACTAGTTTCAATAGAACTGGCTGTATCAATGTCTGTTTCTTGTTCGTATAGTTCTACCATTTCTTTGTCATTTTGTTCGTTGGGGTCTGACAAAGCTGTGCCGGGGTTGACACTGTAGTTTCTCATTTCTTGTTGCGTTTCGTCTTCATAAAGATTGCTGGTATATGGTTCAACAATCTGCTTGGGTATAGTTTCTTCAGGATCTGATTGTTCTGAACGAGCAATCTTGTTCTTGTGGTATAGCAGTGTTTGTCCGTCGCTGGTATTCCAACTGGAACTGCCTGAACTGGGGGTGTGATAGGTATCAGCTGACGATTTTTCACCGCGGGAGTAAGTTTGAGTGTGAATATAAGTTGTTTGGTTGTTGTCATCGTGTGACGTCTGAGGCATTATTTCTTCATTTCTAATGCGCAAGTCTCTGTCTTGGAGTCTATTACGCAATTCAAGTGGTGGGATATCTTCTTCGCTTTCGGACGAGTCTCGTTGTTGTCTTGCTCGATGTAGTGCATCGGTGGGTGGTCTGGGTATGCGGTCGTCTTGGTAAAATTCAGAGTCTGTCGTCTCTGACTCTGATATGTCAGACGGATCTGTACTGGATGGATTATAATTTAGGGTGGCCTTTCTGACTGGTCTTGTATTTGTCGTCAGAGGCGGAACGGGTCGGTGATTATCAATTTTGAGTTGTTTTACATGAGCTTTTGTTTGGTGGTGTTTCTCTTCATTCCAGATAATGAAGTTTACAGGCGTAGTTTGTTTCATGATTTTGTAGCCATCCAACCATCGGTCATCGAATTTTGAACTGCGTACATGTTTCTTGTAGTATACTTTGTCTCCTATTTTGTACGTTGGTAGCTTGGCTGATTTATCATGTTGTTTCTGTTTCTTGTGAAATGCCTTCTGCGTATTTCTTTGTGCAATCTGTTGAGCTTTATACTTTTCTTGAAGGATTATTTCGACGGGATCTTCTCCCATGTATTTTCTTTGTGGGCGAAGTAGGTTGTCTAACGGAAAGTTTGGTTCTCTTCCGTATAGCATGAAAAAGGGTGACATTCCTGTGGTATCGTTCACGTTTACTCGGATGGCTTCAAGAGCTTGGTTAATGTATAGGTCCCAGTATTGGTGGTTCCCCTTGATATATTTGCTAATAATATCATGTAGGGTGGCGTGCATGCGTTCATTTCTGCCATTTGCATTTGGGCAATAATAGGTGGTTGTGGTATGTTCGATATTCAGCTGGTGTAAGGTGGCTTTAAATGGGTTACCGATAAACTGTTTACCGTTGTCCGAAATGATTCGTTTTGGACAGCCATGCCTGGGAATGAATTCTTGTAAAAAAATTTGCGTGATGGACTGCGATGTGGCATCACTGAGTGGGTAACTTTCTGGCCAAACAGAGTATTGGTCAACTATGTGCAGGAGGTATTTGTTGCCTGATTGGGTGAATGGGTAAGGACCTGATAAGTCAATGCTTACTGTTTGCATGGGATAATGGGAAGGTTGCATTTCTTGAAGGGGAATTAAATGTGGCTTCATGTTTCTCAATTTACATGTTCTACAGGTGGCTACATATTCTGTAATGTCTTTGTAGAAAGTTTGCCAATAATACCTTTTCTTTATGACATCAATTGTTTTGTCTCTTCCCATGTGCCCGTTGTTATCATGAAACTGTAGCAATACTTCTGGGACTAGATGTGCTGGAATGACTTTTCTTAGTGTCCCTTCTTGTTTACTATCAATATAGTATAGAGCTCCATCCGTTGGGTGTACTGTAAAATCTTTACTTTTTGTTGGGTTTTCCTTCACGTATGTGAGCAGCTTAACAATTTCTGCATCTTTCGCTTGTTCTAACCTCATGTCAAGCATATCTTGACTTTCTTCTTCTACTTGTGTGGCAGAATTTGAGGTACTTCTTCGACCTGGTGAAGTAATTTCGTTAATTTCTTTAGCATTATCGTCAATCTCTGAGGATGTGCCATCATTTTTGACTCTAATTGTTTTCACTTCGGTTTCATCATCATATTTGATTCTGGATAGGAGATCTGCACAGATGTTCAATCTGCCAGGGATATGTTCGATAGTGGTGTCATAGGACTGTAAATTCATTGCCCATGTCTGTAACTTCTTAGGCTGTTCCTGTGTTTTGGTGAGCCAGTTAACCAAAGGCTGGTGATCAGTTCTAATAGTGAGTTTCGTCCCTCTCACATAAAAGTCTAATTTCTGTACTGCATAGTGAATGGCGTATGCTTCTTTCTCGATGGTGGTCCACCGTTTCTGTGACTTTGACAATGCGTGGGATAAGAATGCAATGGGTTTCACATTGGGGATGTCTGGTAGTATGGGTGTTTCATCTTCTATTACTGGTTGTACCAAACATGCACCAATTGCGTTATTCGAGGCATCGGTGTATAGTATCATGGGCTGAGAAATGTCTGGATGTCCCAGAAGCGGAATGGCGGTTAGGGCATTTTTGAGATATTCAAACGATTTCTGGCACTCTTCTGTCCATCTAAATCGTGCATACTTGCGGGTAAGGGCTATTAATGGCTCAGCTGCTTGTGAGAAATGTATGATATGGCGTCTATAGTATCCTACGGAACCGATAAAGGAGCGTGTTTGTCTGACCGTCTTGGGGCTAGGCATTTCTCTTATGGCTTTGACTTTATCTTCATCAGGTCTGATGCCATCTCTATTGATAACAAAGCCTAAATATTTGGTTTCTGTCTTTAGAAATTCACACTTTGACAGTTTTAACTTTATTTGGTGATGTCTGAGTCTATCAAAAACTGTTTCAACTTTGCGGAGGTGGTCTTCCATCGTGCCTGCGGTATGTATCAGGATATCGTCTATGTATGCAAAGGCAAATGTATGTAGACCCTTTAACACTTCATCCATGAGTGACATATATGTTGCTGGCGATCCTTTTAGACCAAATGGCATAACATTCCAAAAAAAAACGTCCGATATGGGAACAGAATGTGGATTTCTGTTTTGCCTCAGGTGTCATGGGGATGCACCAAAAGCCTGACCTTGCATTAAGTGTGGTAAAGTATGTAGACTTTCCTAACGTCGCAAGTAGATCGTCTATCCTGGGGAGGGGGTAGGAAATGACTTTTGTGATTTTGTTCAGGGCTCGGTAATCGCAGCAAAAGCGACTGGACCCATCTTTCTTCGTTACGATAACGATGGGGGAGGACCATTGGGATCTGGATCTTTCGATGATTCCTGCCTGTAGCATTTCATTTATAGACCTTTCCACGAGTTCTCTGTTTTTCAAGGGCGTATGATAGGGTTTCATATGTATTGGCTCCTCTGTGGTTGTTTGAATGTCCATTGTGACAGTGTTAGTTCTGCCTAATTCCATGTCATTGAGTGCGAATACATCCTGGTGCTTTTCTACAAACGTTTTCAAGCGTGGCTTATTATCTTCTGTGGCGTTCAGGGTTGCAAGTAACTGAGCTATTCTGTCTTTGTGTTTATGATCTGCCACTATATTTCTGGTCTGTCTCGATGCCTCCGTTTCCCTCCCATAGTAGTGGGGCATTTTTCTTGCATCTTGTGAAAATCTCTGCTCCTGGTATGTGGTTTTCTTTTGCGTATTTCTTTGCCGTTCATTGGGCTGTGCTTGGTATTGTTTCCTCTGCCATGTGCTGTGTGCATTTCCATTTGTCACTGCATTTACTGTATATACGTTTCTAGTATTATTTCTGGGGTAGTCGTTATTGTGCCATTGTTTCTGATTATTTCTGCCGTAACTGCGCTTATCCGCGTACGTTACTGTATTTCTTCCATTTGTGCTATAGGGCTGTCTTCTTTCCCTGGGCGAAAATTTTTCATTCTTTCTGTTTCCAACTTTGCTGCTATAGTATCCTCCTGTGGTGGAGTCATATAAGAATTCTTCCTTTTCTTCGGAACATTCAATTGGTTTTGGGACTTTATCATATCCACCTGTTTTTGAGTTATATTGATACTCCATGGGACATGTATCTCTGTCTTGTCCCTTCGGATATCCTCCTGGCAAGACAATCTCTGTTTCTCTGTCACTCTGTGATATACAGCACTTCATCTTTTCTCGTGGTGTGCTGGGGCGCAAGAATGAGTAATTATAGTCATTCTCATACCGTGGCTGCCTTATTTCTCTCCTTCTTATACATGGACTGGTTTGTTTCTGCAGTCTGGGTGGGGTATGCTGTGGTGTAAACTGTAACATAACTGTGACTGGTATCTCTGCCATTTTCTGCATATGACTTATAACTGTTTACCTTTCGTGTACCATGGTTATTTGTACTGCGATTTCGTGCACTGTGTCCAGTGGGAGTGGTTGAGACAATTTGTGAATGGTCTCTATTGGTTTTAGTCTGTCTTATTGTTGACGTATCCACTTGTGCTACAATTGTGCCTCTATTTATGGTGGTAGTTTTTCCTGACATATTCAATATCATGATGGGGAAATCTCTGGACTTCGAGACTTCAGCGATTCCCTCTGTAATTTGCAACAATGGGTCATCAATAATGCTTTCTTCTGCTAGGGGCTGTATTTGAATTGATTGCCCTGGTGTTATGTACTCAGAATTTTTTACTCTGCCTTTTGCTATGACCAGGGAGTTTGGGGCCACCGTTATGGGAGCTGTAAGCCTTACCAAAGACGCTATGTGGATATCGTCCTGGAGATCTATGTATGTATTGTTGACTTTGATTTTCTGGAGGTCATAGTATATTCGAACTTTGTGTTTGTTAAAAAAATCCCTCCCTAGGATAAGATTTCTAGACATTCCTTCGGTAATGACAAATGGGTGTTCAAAATATGTTTCACCTAAGGAAAATTTTAGCCATGCTGTCCCAGCTGAATTTAGTCTTTGTCCTGTGACTGAGGCTAGGTGTATTTTGGACTGTTGAAATCTTACTAAATGTTGGATCTTCTTGAAGAGCTGGAACCTAATAAGACTAATGGATGCTCCTGTATCTACCAGTGCTCTATATTGTTGGCCCTGTATAGCCATGATGCAGGAACTGGGGTCCGGATGTATTTTAGTTCCATCATGCAGCATTTCTTCATAATGTATTTTTTTGGATGGACCCACTTGAAAATTTCTGTTCTGTGTTGTTTCTTTTGTTTTGGACCGTTTTCTGTGATTGTTGCCCTCACTAACGGTCCTGTTTAGTGAGTGGCGCGGCCGTTTCCCTGACGCATGAGGGGTTGAGGTGTGCCTCTGGTATACCGATTTCTGGTGTAATCACGTGGGGGTGGTGCGGGTTGTTGTGGTTGATAACCTCCTCTTCTGAATGGTGCATTGTTGTAATTTGCGCTACAGGACTTGTAACCATGTCCGAGCCTACCGCATGTGAAGCATCCGTTTGTATTGACATCATTGACGTCGTTTTGCCTCTGTGTGGGGGGTCTATAATTGCGAGGCCTATCATCTCGTTGTCGTGGGCGAGTCCATTGCCTCCTGGCATGGTCAACTTCCATAGGCTCATGCTCATTATAGTCCCTATATTCTGGTCGGGGTTCCCTACCTGCTCTTTGTTGGAACCTTCGGTGAAGATTTTCCTCTTGTATTGCTGCTTGGATTGTTTCAGCAATAGTCTTGGTGTCTTTTCTAATAAGATGTCTTCTGATATTTTCCGCTCTAAGGCTATCGGCAAATATCCCCACTAACTGTACTTCTACATCAGGTGTGGTAGGGATTTCTCCGCAAAACGCCTCTTCTGCCATATTGAGGAATCTATCACCATAAAGTTGTACTGACTCATCCCTTTCCTGTTTCATTTGTCTAAGTACTGACCAAGCATGCATTTTGTCTATTATTTCCCCATATCTCTGGGTGAGCTCTTTTTTAGGGACTCGTAGGTTTCTGTGGGGTACTGCTGGGACCTCCTTCTTAAAAAATCAGTCACGTACGAATCAGAACCTAACAGAGCGATTTTCTTCTTCTCTTCGTCAGTTGTTGTCTCTGCTATTGCCGCAAATTTTTCTATGTCGGCCAACCATCTCCTGAATTTCTTCTTGTCTCCATCGAATGGGTGTACTATGGACCTGACTTGTGAAAATTTTGCATAATCGCTATTCTTTTGTAAGTTCTCGGTAAGGCGCTGTAGCGCTATCATTGTTGGTCCTTCCATATTTTGTCTGTCCTGGGGCTGCAGTGGTTGTGCTTGAGCGAATCTGTTTTCCTGTTGCTGCTGCTGTTCTACCCGAAGTTGCTGGAAATCTTCCATTAATTGATCCATCTTAGCTATTTTCTGTTTGACTTATAGTGGTGGGTTTTTGCTTTTTAAACAGAAGTGGTCACGGCATCATTTTACCATACGTGTGGCAGTGCCGGGGTATGCAGGGTTTACAGTTTATTTTATAGAGAGTAGGTTTGGTTAACTAGCCTTGACCGCTAGAGATATTTTTTCCTCTCCTTTGTAAGATTGGGTCACCAGGTTCGATTTTCTTCTCTTAGGTGTTGATGTAGCAAATTTAACTGAGATGGATAGATTTCTTAGCTTAATCTCAAACTGTGGAAATTCACCTTTTCAACAGCGTTCTATTTCAAACAAATCTTTTAATGTCTTTCAGCATGAAGTCAAATATCAACAAAAGTCTGGAATTCAGAACGTTTTTACAATAATAAGCACAATAAAGTTTTAACATATCATCAGATGCTTTCATCGATGCAAAAATCCCTTTTGCATCTTTATCTCATAGGCCTACTCAATTTGTCTAAGATGGCTAACTTTTTCTTTCCACCGTTTTCTTCCTTTAGGTTAGGCCTAACGTTTTATTTTAGGTTCGACGACATATTCTCATCCCTTCAGATTAGTCCTTTGATTTCTTTATTATCATAGGTATTCCTTGAGTTAAATATTTTCCAACACAAGGGTATTTTCTGCTCAGCATGGTTTGAGGTGTAAGACTAGTTTTGCAAATTGACTCAATCCTCGAACCTAGTTCTGCTGCAACTAGGATTGGAAGCTCTATTCACAATATATTGAATGATAGTCACTACTTACGCAAGCAAGGAATATAAAACCACTCAATGTCCTGAATTACACATTTTATAATAAATGTTGCAGTTGATTTCCTCAAACTAAGGAATATGTAGAGCTGGACCAGACACGTCCTCTAAAGTTTCGCTTCTAATTCTGACTGCCAGATGGCGTCGCTGTTCTATATTCCCCGGGGTAAATCTGAGCTATCCGATTGGTCAGGGGAAATCACCCAACTATTAGAAATGGCGTGTAGAAGCGACTCTGCCCTAAATATGTGACACTATAATTTATTATTTTCTGTTTCTCATAAAATATAAAATTATGGGGTGGTCTGTGCTTCCTCTGTCTTGTTAGAATATAGTCTGTTTTCTGAATAAAGCACGGTATACACGGCTACACATTCATATGCTCTTGCACGAATGGGTTCTGCAGCAACTCGTTTTACATGATGAGGTTGCTAGCCTGATGTTCAACCTCATATTAGTCGCCTTGTACGACTTTCCTTAGGAAGGAGTAGTCTTTTCCTTTCTTTGAAACTACACCTGGCATAATGTAATAATAGGGCAGGGATATTGTATTTTTGAGTATTAATAATGTAATAAATACTTCGTACATATTATATTTTTTAGTATTTACAATATAATCATTTTGCAGAGATATTATATTTTTGAGTATTTATATAATGTAATGATACTGCAGATATTTAATAACCCGGAGATAATATAACAGTACCCCAGAGATATAATGTATCTCAGAAAGATAATTCTGAATAATTAAAATGGGGAAACAGATATATGTCACGGATTGACTGATAATTCTATTTTCCCAACACGTCCCGTTTTTCTTACTCTTTTAGTGTTTCTGGTTTCCTTGATTATTTGCACTTTCGGTTTCTTTTCCTTCGGATTTTACCTACGTAGCCAATTATTCCCCTCTCAGACCCCACTCCGCGGTTCTGGCCTTCATTATAAATTCATCACTTAGTCAGTAGTGGTCAGCTTATGATCATATTACCATAGCTGCACCTGGTGTTTGTCTGACTAGGGGAACGCTTCTTGCTCGTAACAGCGTTTGATCACGAGTAAAAAATAGTTTCTTTGAAGAAGCGAACCGCTGTCCTACTAAAGCTGGTAGCGGGAGCAAAGGTGAGGAAACCTTTTGAGGTCTGGGTACCCGCTTTCATATCCGATTCAGGGGAGATAAAGTCTTGTTCGTTCTGAGATTTTTGTTGTGGCCCTTGATCGCCGCAGTTAGCTCTAGAATAATATTATGTCTTATCTACGAAACTTTCTCGCGGTTGGTGTCTTCTGATGTAGACTCTAGAATAACATTTGTCTTACTCATGATTACGTTAAACGCCGAACATCTGCGGAAACATGCGATGCCAGGTGGCCGGGGGTAGCGTCTCTTGTAGATTATAAATCTAAGTAGTTTTACTCAGTCAAGCACACATTTATTGTTTGCTTGATGTAAAGGTTGTTTGTTTTGGGTCTCAGTTCCAGGGTACCCCATTGCTACTGCAGGATTCCAGTCAGGCGAAGAACGTAACATTCTCATCGATCTCACGGTTCCTGAAAGCAATTAGCACCACGAGTTGTCATCTATGCCTGAAGTACAACCCTTTTCGACGCCCATCCTTCTAATTGGGAAATGAGCTCACGCAGTGTATAACGAGCTAAAGCAAATCTGAAATCGGATTTGGCAGTACTGGTTTCCTACTCGCCTCTTGATCACCAGTCAGAGTATAGTGGCTTCCAGCATATCGACAGCACAGCGTCTTCAGCAGAATTGAAAGCACTAGATTGTGTGCTTAAACTGAGCGCTCAGTCACAAATAAAGTTCAAACCAGCCAAACCGGATTTAAACATTAAGTACGCAGGCCTAATTTCACGCTCTGGATAATAGCACAGTGGACCGTTTGTCCTAAATTGTCCTCGTCTTGTGTGTGTTTCTGGTCATTCAAAACCCCCGCACGTATTAGCGGTCAGTCGAATATACGTGTAATCTACAGCCTATCTTGTTGCTAGTGTGTGACCAACGGTGCATGGATAGCGCCTACAGTGGATTTATAGTGTAATTCTTCACCTATAGGAGGATATACATATAAAGACACATTATTGAATTTGGTTCCAAAGAAGCGGAATGATTAGAAACTCTTTTTATTTCATTGTCGGTGTTCTACAGGAGGGTTTTTTGGTGTTTGTGCATTGTTTGTTCGTTGGTGTTTAATTGGATATTTGTTAACTTGATGTGAATATTGATGCCTTTCTCATGTTGTTGTGCCGATATACTTATTTCATATATTTTCTTCCTTCAAGAACCTTTAATAAATTTTACTCATTTATTAACGCGCTGTTCACGACCCTTCATCCATACTTAATATTGAAGCTCTTACTATTGTCTCTATTTGACCAGAGAAAGAAGAGAGAGAGCTGGTAGTTCTTAAGATTATATAAGTGTGTTGAGGCTTGGAAAGAGAGATAGCTTTAATGAATCCTCTTCCAGGTTTGTCTCAAGTTCACCCTATTTTACACATTATCTGTGTGTTGTCTATAATTCAGTCAGTTCACTTTCATTGTCGATTTCACTACAATTGTCTGACTCGACAAATACTCTAAAACCTTAACTCAACCACGACAATATACAATACTGTGAATATATACAATACTGTGAATATATACAATACTGTGAATATATACAATACTGTGAATATATTCAATAATGTGAATATATACAATACTCAAGTAATAGAAAAACACTGCAGAAATGGAATAAAATGTCGGGATTTTCATAATTCATTCTATGCGTCCTCCTGTGACATAAGCAATCGTTAGGGACCCACTTTCTTTGAACGCTTGATTATTAGTTAGGCTATACTCATTCGTCTTGTGGAGTTATTCGTATCTCTGCAAAGGTCATACGTGCTCATTTTAACCATTTTTATTTAAATCAAAACGGTTATATAAATTGTGTCACGTTTCAAATGTTTGACATTCAAAATCTCTGTGTTTCACTCATCGTAGATAGCTGACACTTTGCAAACAGCTTCCTTTCTTGGTAAGGTTTAAATAACCTTTTGGCCGGCATTGATCCATTCGATTCGATATAATAACTAAAACGGCGTAAAATAAGATGGAAATACTCTATTAATTTTAAAGTAAGGAAAACAATAAGCTACGATTATATATTTTTTTCATATTTGAAGGGATGGCATCGGACGATGAATGGTGATGTGTCGATTAAATCAAATTGTTTCTTCAGAGAACTAGGTTAGCGCGTCTTTTGTATTAACATAGCTATAGTAATGATCATCTTTTTTTTAGCTTTAAATTAAGTGTTTAAATTTGTTAAAATATTTTTTGTTCAATGATAAAATTTTACTGTGCAGAACTGACGACCGTTCTGAACAACAAATACTCCGCGGTTACTTTAAATCAAGAGATTCGCTTAATTCTTACAACCATGTTTACGGTGATTATGTTCTTATAACTTATTTATTGAACAACAACTTGAGGTCTGAAATATTCTTCAGTATTTTAAGACTTTCAGCAAGAAAGATTTCTGATATCATATGGCTGTCTGAGACTTTATTAACAAAGGCAGTTATTGTATCAGACTCATAGTCCATGCTTCGAAAGGTCCAAAATGGATGGCACCGACATGAATGGAAAACCTCCATAGAAGCATCGAATCTTCAAGAACGGATATGGATCTAATGTCCTGGTCATCCAGGGGTACGCAGCAATGACTAGCTTCAAGAGCACGCAAAGAAAGTGCGTTGGACATGGATAAGAGAGAAATACTGAGGGCTATTCATGATCGCCTATTAGAGAATGCCACTGCAATCGATGAATCATCAAGGCTAAGACTGCTAGAATTTGGCATCAAACGTAAAACCAGCAGGGATGGAGGTATGAAAGGAAGCTTCCGGTGTGTATACATACAACCAGTACGTAACAGGAACAATTAGCACTCATTCCCTTCGACATTTGTTGAGGGAGTCTGAGCTCCTATGGGTTTGCCCAGAGTGCAATGGCGTCGATTCTGATCAACAATAACAGTAACAATCTATAATAATTTCAGAATTGCGATTTACGTCATACAAATTTGTTGAAAACAGTGTAACAACTGTTAGATACTAAATTGAAAGTCACATAGCTCATGACATACGATAACAAATTTGTATTCATAAAAGGTTTTTAAACAAAAAAAATTAATGTTTCCTATTCAGATTTGGAACCATCACTGAAAAAAGCCTGATTGAATTGAAATATGGCATCACTAACCAATATGGTCGAGGTTTTATTGGCAATCGATAGCATCAACATTACCTTTATACTCCCCAAGGAGCATAGGCCTTCAACAAACATGTGCCAAGGCCTCCTGTCGCGTGCTATCAGCTCAAGGTCTTTCCATGTATTCCTCACAATTTTCATATCTGTCCGCAGCTTGCTTCTCAGTGTGTTTTTAGATCTACGTCTGTTTCTTGTATCCTCGAGATTCCAGAACATGGACTGCCTTCTAATGCTAAGAACAGGTGTCCTCAATGTGTGTCCCACCCTTCTTATTTCTTGTCTCACTGGCACTTGTCTTTCTGACAGAATGGGGTGAATTAGACTAGCATAAGAAAAGGGGCAGGCTTTGTCTGGTTGTACTGTAAGTGAACCGACATACACGTAGGCTAATTAGCATATTAAGCTAGGGGGCCAAAGTCAGTTCAACGTCCTGTCGACGTGGAAACATTTTCTACATTTAATGTTGCAGGTGGGCTCATTTCATTATATTAAGAAATGACGGATTTTTTTACTGCAAGCTATAAACTCCTTGAAAAATTACTTTTGGGTTATTAGTGTATTAAAAGGAAGCCACTGACACGAAAACGGACGTCCTGACCGCAAAACGCGAAACAAGAATAGGATTTTGGAATGTCAGGACAATGAACGAGACGGATAAACTAAAACAGGTCCCAGCAGAAATGAGAAACTATAGATTACACATTCTAGGGATAAGCGAGAGCAGATGGACAGGGGCAGGAAAAGTTAAAACAGCAACAGGAGAAACAGTACTTTACTCTGGAAGAGAGGATGGACAGCACAATGAAGGTGTAGCCATTATTCTACAGAAAGGAATAGAAAGGACATTACTGGAATGGAAACCAATCAACAACAGACTGATAAGAATAAGATTGAGAGGGAGATTCACCAACACTACAATAAAACAATGCTACGCACCAACGAATGACAGCGATGATGAGGTTGTGACGTACGTCTAAGTATGACAAATGAATTTCCCTGACTCGATGGATGATAACAGAATATTGGCCTCTCATAACTTTAGAACCCCTGATCATCTGTTGTAACTTTTACCGGCATGCAGCTTTTCCACGAGAACCTTACACGCTGGATCATTAATATGTAGCCTGCTATCTTACGTGAACGTTTGAGATCGCATGGCCTTTGATGGGAGGTTAAATCCCGCCCACAACCATTTCTGAGAACGATTTATAGCAATCTTTTCCTTAACGCCGGCCCAAAAGAGGACAGGCCACAGACTCACTCCTGTTTCTAGAGCAATAAACAGCAGATCATTTTCTTACCTGGCTGTCACCCCGCCTGGTGGGAGTTGCCAAAGCTCTCAGAACAGCGGTACCATCAAAGACAGACAGATCTCAGAATTCAATCGCAGCGGCACACGATCTAAAGAATCATGGAACTTTCAGCTCACGGAGTTAGCTTCCCGAGAAACTTTTCACACTCTTATGCGAGCAGCCTGAGACGGAAGAAAATCCGTAGACCGGGGAAAACGAAGGAATCGCAGCGTTTAACACATCGGCGAGGTACCCCGGATTTTGCTCAAGTTCAAGAAAGGTGCGAAAATTTAACACGCCCTATTCAAGTTACATTCGAGAAGTATAAATAGAGAACTCCGAGAAACTGCATTTTATCGTTCGCTCTGACAGAATCCTAGTTGCACTAGCATAGTCGGATTCCTGCTGGATTTCATCTACCTTCGTGACTATCGGAGTGTATTCTTTCTGTGCAGACGGTAATTTATCATTAGCTTCGAGTGATCAGTGGTCGAGTTATTTCAATTGATTTCAATGGATTGTGGTGTAAATTAAACCTTATTAAATAAACCCATTTTCAAAGTTCTAGCGCAAACTAATGTTACAGCTAAAAGTATTTCCTAATACAATTGACGCGTAAATTTATTTTGCAGACGTTAAAGAGAATTATAACTTTAATACAGTTTAGTTCTGTATAGATAGATGTGCTTTTAATTATTTTTAACTCACGGGAAGTTTTCCTGATTTGTTAATTGACGACGCTAATAAGTAATAGGCTAACTGTAATTTATTGCGTCAGATTATAACATGATTTGTAATGCATTTCTTGTTTTGATTATCTTTCATTCAGAACGATCATTCAACCTGCATCCCAGCAATTATTAATTATATACAGAGTTCTGCCAAACTCAATTTGATAACTCCAGTAACATATGAACTTTTTAAAGCTAAACTGGTGGCGACCTGTAATGGGCCCCGCTCCTCTGAATTTAACTGAGAATAAAGCCATTCAAGAAACACTTTAAAAATACTAGTTCATATAGAGTCCTTAAAGAAAACTGGAAGCAGAACATATTTTATTCACTGCCCCTATTTGTGAAGAAAAAGCATCGATCTACTTGAACACTGTCTGTCACGTATATTCAGTGGATTTTAACCCCCCCTCCTGCCCCCCCCCCCCCCCGCCCCCCCCCCCCCCCCGAAGAAGAACTTACCTCAGTGTTTTTCTTAACTTGTGACATTACGGAAAAAGGAAGTTATCTCCACCAGCTGTGCCAATTTTAGGAACCACACCATACCTCACGCCTAGCCAAGTGCCTGTGCCTTTCTTTAGGAACTTTATCTAATAAACAAACAGTACCGTTAAACTTCAACGTCCAGCGATTTCGGGACACTTTGTTAACTTCAACAACCCGCAAAATCTGGGGCTGTACACGGAAGAAAAATACTTTTACCTAAGCCAAGGTTTAGTGCTGGTTTTTTGATGTATTTCCTATGAAGTGCCAGAATTCACCTTTCGGTAAGTCTGCGTGTGTGTTTGTGGGGATGGCCAGCCCTAGTGTGTTTTTTTGAATGAAAGGAGATTTATCTTTTCTTTACCCTTTTAAATTAGTTCGACCTTGTACTAAGGTGCATTATATTCCTTGTACGGGATCTCTCCAAGCGGGATTGGGTAACTGTGTTCATTTCCCCCTCCCGTAAAACTTGTTGATTTAAAGGGAGACAATTGAGAACCCTAGCTTTCCTCTACACCCCCCCCCTTTTTGTAACCCCTTGCCTCAGAGTAATAACTTTACCAGTGGGTTAAATTGCCTATCTCTGATCCCCCCCCCCTTTCTTGTCTTTGGGACCGGGTTTTGTCTGTTAGTAAATATAAACGGGAAACGGTGGATGGGATATTTCTCCTCAAAACTCCCTCTTCCCTTATCATATTTGTATTCTGTAACCTTTGATTTTTGACTGTAAATGTACAATTATGTGTGAGTCCTTTATGATAATAAAGGTATTAATATTTATTTGTGTTGGTTGTCGGTTGGCCTAAAACTCCAAACATTTCCATCTGTGTAGGTTGTATTCATGTACGTTGAGCGACAGAATCACCAAATCGGTGAGCGCGCCTGAGCGACTGGAACTGACAAACAATTGTTTGTGCAGAAGAGAGATAGGAGTAGTCTTTGAGAAAACAGATATTGTCGTAATAAGAGACTGTCCTTGCTCCTTCCCAGCGCTTGTGAATCTACTACCTCATTCTCCTAAATCCTTATTCTCACAGAGCCTTCAATATCACTTTACACTCTAAAGGGACCAATATTCATCAGCACCCTCTCAGATAAAAATTACGACAGAGGTCAAGGATGAATTTTATCAACAACTGCAGAAAGAAATGGAAGACACACATAGATGTGATCTTATCGTAGTAATGGGAGACCTCAATGCGAAAGTTGGAACACACAATACATATAATGAAAGAGTAATGAGGAAATGCGGCAGCGGAACAGCAAACGAAAATTGGGATAAACTAATAAGTTTCTGTAGCATTAACAACCTGGTCATTGGAGGAACACTTTTCCCACACAAAGTAATTCACAAATTAACATGCGAATCACCAAATGGTCGGGGCAGAAACCAGATAGACCACATTATGATTAACGGTAGATGGAGACATGCATTACAAGATGTGAAGGTAAGAAGAGTTGCGGATATGGGAAGTGATAACCATTTAGTAGTAGCAAAACTGAAAGTGAAACTCAGAACGGCTGGACCAACTGTAACTACCCAGACAAGGTTTGACATCAGCAACTTGAAGGACCGCCTTACCAGAAAAGCTTTTGCTGCTGGTATAAGGAAGCGATATCAATTTGCCAAAAGTCAGTGATAAGGGTGGAATTTAGGCTGACTACTGGCCACTACAATGATAGTCAGCAGCCCAGTAGAGTACCACCCCTACAGACACCAGAATGATAATAGGTTGCAGTGTGAGGTGTCTGGTCTGTTGTTGGTTGCTGTGAGTGTGGATGATGTCGTTCATAAGTTCATGACATATGAGCATGACATGGAAAAGTCATATAATGTGCAACTGCTGTTGAAGTTTCCAATGTTTATTATCTGACTCCACAGGACAGTTAACAGTACATCCATTTCACATTACAGTTCACAAAAATCAGCATAATTTATGTTCATCAATGCATTTGGCATATACTCAAATAATGATATGGCGCCAAGGGATTATATTGTTGGCTCCAATATTACAAAAGTGCATCAAATACTCCTCTAACTGTTCAGATGTGCTAAACGAGTCAATTCATAAATTGCACGAGGATGGTGTTCCAGGAGTGTAGGTCAAGCTGACCTTTACAGGCATTCCTAAGTCTAACCTCGACGTAGGTGCAATCGCTGACACAGCGACGTTCGTAGAACATAGAACTGTTCTTCGGGCTAGGTATGACCCGTGTACATATAAATCTCAAGTATGAAGATACCTGGGGCGTGACTTCTAATAGAAGGACCTCTATTTCTGTAATGCGTAAGTGAGCAGAAATCGACCATTGTCAAACATAAAGTTAGATTACAGATTTTGATACGTAAATGAGGTATTACCTTGTTTCGAAATCAACACCACAAAAACACACGCCTCCAGGCGTTTTGAATAATCGAGGGAAGGACCTCGTTAGCTAACTAACTCACAATAAGGCTCCTAAATCCCTATCAAAATCACAGAGACGCAAAGGCGTCTTAACTGCTTCACAACTTTCATCGACTCCCAGACAAGAAAGCTTCCCAGACACACCTAACGTCCGGACATGCGCAGAACGCATACAACTGAGCAAGAATCAAACGAGACGATGTAAGGAACATTCCAGATCAAGATTTGTAATAAAATCGCGCCTTATATGGACCGAAATAAAGACCTCAACACTAGTTTCAATCATACCAAGAAACAGTTGACCGATACTACCATATAAGGAGAATGGTCACACATCGTTAAAAAATATGGACCGACGTGTCCCGTGTCGTAGATTTCCGATAGGAGAATTAAGACTAGGTTTGGTCCCTTCTGAATAGGTTTGAATAGGTGATAGACTCAGTGAGAGTTAGTGAAAGGTAATAGAATTTCCACACACGCGAGATGATAGATTTGATATAGTGGCTGTCTCTGAAAGCGAAAAGAATTCTTCTCTCTCTCACCTATCTTCTACAACAGTTGTTACAGCGTCAGACAGACTACACCAATATACATATTACGTATATTTCTATCATCCACAGGCACGCACATACACGTGACGACAGGTAAACACACAGACGTGGGAAAACTATAACAATGATATATATATTATCTAGAACGAGCTGACCAAACACGATTATTAAGTTCAAGAGCGATTTTATTATCAGGAAAAATCGGCTCACAACATCAAAGAAAGTACATCAAGGAAAATACATATACACATAGTCATAAAAAAATCAAGGAAATGTTGCAAGGATGATAGCCCCGTTATAGTGTTAACTCTAGGTTTAGCCCGGCCCCGTTAAGAGAACAGATGATGGCGCCAGAGTCACAGATACATAGGGTTTGAGTCTAAGAGTTTTACTTTGTTTTATCTCGTAATTATATGCACAGAGTTTGAAAAAAATCTGATTTAACCTAAGACAAAAACACAAGAACTCTAGCCTTAGCAACAAATTATGCAGATTGGAAAAAAAAATTAGGACAGCAACAGGGTGTCAAAGATATAATAGTGAAAATATCACTCAGACCAGCGTACACTCATTCATTCCGCCATGGCTTCTCATTCAGGTACTCACGACTTTGCTCGCTGCCTCTTGGAACACATTGATTTTAGATTTTCACACAGACTCAAAAAAATGCAGTCTTCTGCCAAGAAGTCCCCAGTTCCAAAAGACGTATTTAACTTGGAGTCTCCGGGAACGACTACTTGGGTATGCAAATTTGTTCAAATATCTGATTAAGTCACCTAACAATTATTCCAGGCGCGGGAGTTAGCAGAGCACAGTGTCAATAGCGTAGGTTTCTAAAAAAAATGATGAATGTCAGGTCGGTGCCTTCCCTCAGTATAGGATTCACTTTAGTCACACCACAGATTTGTCCACAAGATATAATCTAGTCGGGAAATGATTGTTAATATTCACGCCACCAGGCAGCAAATTATATAGAGTTTCTAGAAGAAATTAAGTGCTGGCTCCAAGGTCCAGTATTTATCATTACAGTCTTTGAAAACCCGTTATAGGGATATTAGTATTTCTGTCTAACTTGCACCGTCAGATCAGTGTTACTTGAGAAAACCCACGTGGTTCAAAATAAGGACTGTCTATTTCTTCACAAGTATGGAAACTACTACTAGGTGCTGGTAAAGTTAGGGTCACCCCAAAACTTTCACTGTGTGGAGGAAAAATAACACATATAATATAATAAACAGAATCTGTACTGGTTAAAACTTACATTTAAACTTGCAAGCAGAGAGCTTTGCTTATCATTTAAACTTCCCGTGACGTAAGTTATATTTAAAAATCAGCAATCCTCATAAATTAAGAACACGTGCGTATTCCGTCACCATTCATGAGGCTGGATTCTAGAGTTTATACGTTAGTTTAGAAAAATACACTCGACTGAGTATTAGCAGTTAAATTAAATTTATAAATAGCTACAATTGCCGTTATAAGCTAGAAATTTTAATTTTTAGTCTGCTTTCCACTGAATGCTTCCCTAGAAAATATAATAGCCTACCACTTTATTTCTCTTCTGCGCTAAAGAAATAGATTAAAATGAATTAAGCGATTTAACACTTTAACACTCACAAAATCTATATATCTATCATATTAATTACCTCAACCACAGAATTACAGGTAGTCGCACAACTTAAGAATAAAAATGCTGAAAATATTTCTGGAAGTCTAGAAGTTCGACAAATTGCCGAAACAAACTGAGATCTTCGCTAACAGCTATTCTGTTTTCGAGCGACCTATCTACTGTGGAGTCTATGAGCGAGAATGAAATTAAAGTTTCAAACTTGGCCAATATCTTAAAATCAGACAAAGGGCCCAAACTATTTCGCCAAGCGAAATTATCTCCCCTACTCCCAACATTTACGTCCGCTTAACGCGTGTCGTAACTGTCACCTACTGACCACGATGTACGCGTGTCAGTTTCAAATCCCAGACAGCCTGACTCCATTTCAGGGCAGTTTTCACACTACAGCTGACCATGGCCCAAGTGAGCGCCGTGTCAGTTTGGGATTTTCCAGCCAAATGTCTGGATACTGACCGGTGCAGATGTAAAGTATCACCCCTCACCGGGACTAATGCCGAGAAGAAGCTCGCGCGCTCGGTGAGAATGTAGACGATTTGCTACGTCCTATGTTCAGCGAACCGACTTATCACGCCTTCTGACGCCCTGCAGCCCTGACATCTACGTAATATCGTCCTAGCGCGATTCTCAGTTTAAGAGAAAGGAAAACAGGTAAAGTTGGCGAATTATATGAAAATAATAGGCGCAAAACGAATGGATGGAAACTACACAGGAAAAAAAATTACAGAGATAATAAAAGAGAGAATTTATGTGAAAGAATAGGAAGAAGATGTAGGAAATTAAATGACTATAAACCCTACGTGACAGAGCCTCCCCCCTTTAAGATATGGAAGCACTCCATGTCTACGTTATGGAGTTTAATTTCCTATAACCGTAGCTTCGGGGTGTCTGTCTTCTTCCCTCTCCTCTTCCCCCTCCATCTCTGTCCAATTCCTACTCAAGTCCACTCCTCAAAGTTTCCTTCCCCTGGAATGTCTCATATGCGCGCTTGAAAGAGCGTCGCCGCTTCTGACATTTTTGAAAGATTTCCTGTGTCAGCGGTGGAATATCCCTGCCACTATCGTCATCTTCGTCAGTTTTGGCGATCGTCAGGAGATGGTCGGAGGTTGGCACTGGTTTTTCCAAGTATCTCTTTAAGAGATTTAAATGGAAAACCTTCTCCTTTCCTTCAATAGAGATCTGGTAGTTAGCCTTAGAAATCTTTTTTCAGGACGGTAAACGGCCCTTGCCATCCGATCTTCAGTTGGTTGTTCTCGGTAGGGAGCAACACCAAAACTTTCTCTCCTGCTTCCAGTTCTCTCTCTTCCGCGCCTTTCCTGTATCGGTTAGCGTGCTTGGTGCGTGCTCGCTTAAAGTTAGTCGTTGCTAGGTCCCACCCTAGTTTCAACCGTTCCTTTAAAACCGACACATATTTACTGGCTGAGACAACTGTCTCATCAGCCTTCTCGTCTGTCAGAGACTGAAGTAAGGCTTCAAGCGGGCCCTTAATGGGTCTGCCGAATAAGAGTGTAGCTGGCGGAAATCCTGTGGAAGTATGAGGAGATTCTCTGTAGCCAAATAATGCTGCAGGAATACAGAGATCCCAATCTTCAGGTTTCACTTGTGCCAGCTTACTTAGCATCATGGTGAGGTTTCCATTAGCACGTTCCACGAGCCCATTTCCCGCCGGAGTATATGGCTTAGTGTGGATGTGTTGGGTCCTCAAGATCTTAACGATCTCATCCATCAACAGGTTTCGGTATGGAGATCCATTATCCGTCAACACTTGCTGAGGGAATCCCAACCGAGTGAAAATCTGCACGAGGGCTTCTGCGACATGCTTGGCATCTGCGCATGTTAGCGGGATAGCTTCTGCACATAAAGTGCATGTATCGACTAAGGTCAGGATGAACCTGTTCCTTCTTTTAGTCCTTTCGAAACGCCCTAAAATGTCGATCACAACCCGTTCGAATGGTGTTCCCATTATTGGCATTTCACCCATGTGGACTGGGGGTGCCCGTTGCTTGGGTGGCACACACGTTGGCACTGGGCACAGGATTTGACATATCTGATAATATCAGTATTTACTCCTGGCCACCAATAATGAGTGGTTATACGTTGGTTTGTGGCGTTCTGTCCCATATGTCCGCTAAAGGGAAGAGAGTGCCCCATTTCTAGGATTTGGCTTCTGTACTGTTTCGGTACTAGGAGCTGGTTGTAACCTTGGTCAGGCTTGCCCGTTCTCCGATAAAGTACGCCATCCTCAGAAAAATTGTCCCCGTGCTGTTTGGGTTCCTTAGCCATGGGCAGTTTCCTAAAGCAGGGTGCCAAAGTAGGGTCCTTGTATTGCGCTTCTTTAAGTTCCATAGGTAACAAATTTGGCGCAGGCTCCCGTTCCTTTTTGGTTTGCCCTCTTGTAGTTACTGCTGCCACAATCGGCTCTTCCGTTTCCCAATACACACGTATCTCCCGCCAAGTATGACTGGGTAGATGGGGTCATCCATAACAGCCGCTTTGATCACACCTCTGACAAAGTCAGAGTGTATCTCCACCAATGCGATGGGAAGCGCTGTAGGTGCCTAACTCTTACGAACTCCACAAAGTTGGACGGTCTCTGCTGTCTCTTGACCGGGTTTGACCAGGTTTCTGGCAACAATGCAATCGTAAGAAAGCCCCGTGTCAAATAAGCAAGAAGTTTTGAGAACCGTTCAAAATAAACAAAACTACCTCGCGTTGAGGGTCTATCCCCAAGAGGTTGGGAATCACTGTCAATAATTCCGCCTTGCGAGACTGTCAATAAGCATCCGATGCGTTTCGGCTCGGTGTGCTCGGTCTGATCATATGTCCCGTGCTCAGGGGTTTTCCCTTTGCCACCTTGTCCTTTCTGGCTGCGCTGCCATGTAGGGCGGTCGGGTTGATCAGACTGTTTGGGGTGGTTGGGGTACTTGTTCTTGTAGAACTTGGATTTTTCAGGAGGGGGGTTTTGAGGTCCAGTTTCTCTGTGGTTGTTTAGGTTAGAAGCCTGAGAAAATTGCTCTAGGTTTTGTTTTCGAAAATGCTCCTCTGTCGGTTTCCGCTTTGTGGCCGGTAGTTCAGCCAGCGCATTGTGATAACGCTCAGACTTTTCCAAAATGTCTTCAAGTTTTTCTGCCCCCTGCTCAGCGAGAATCTCCGGGTATCAGCAGACAAAGTGTTCTTTATTTGTTCAGTTAGAACAAGTTCCTCAAGACCTTCATAGGTAGAGGGGAGCTGCGAAAGCTCAAGGCACTTTGTTAGATATCCCTTAAGACGAGATGAGAACTGGTGAAAAGTTTCAGAATTCTCTTTCCGGCTGTTGCGAAACAGTTGCAAAAACTTGCGAGCGTTCATTTCAAAGCGCTCCAGTAACGCTTTCTTCAACACATCGTAGTCGTCTTGTTGGCTACTTTCCAGCTTAGAATAAACATCATAAGCAGAACCTTTTAGGGCCTGGGAAAGTTTCATATTCCAACGCGACCTCTCTAACCCGTACAGAGTTGCAATTTTCTCAAGCAAATTATATAGAGTTTCTAGAAGAAATTAAGTGCTGGCTCCAAGGTCCAGTATTTATCATTACAGTCTTTGAAAACCCGTTATAGGGATATTAGTATTTCTGTCTAACTTGCACCGTCAGATCAGTGTTACTTGAGAAAACCCACGTGGTTCAAAATAAGGACTGTCTATTTCTTCACAAGTATGGGAACTACTACTAGGTGCTGGTAAAGTTAGGGTCACCCCAAAACTTTCACTGTGTGGAGGAAAAATAACACATATAATATAATAAACAGAATCTGAACTGGTTATAACTTACATTTAAACTTGCAAGCAGAGAGCTTTGCTTATCATTTAAACTTCCCGTGACGTAAGTTATATTTAAAAATCAGCAATCCTCTTAAATTAAGATTACGTGCGTATTCCGTCACCATTCATGAGGCTGGATTCTTGAAGTTGTGATACGTTATGTTAGTTTTTAGAAAATAATACACTGCGGACTGAGTTTGGTAGCAGGTTATAGGGTATATATTTTGGATAAATAGCTGGGACTCAGTTGGCCGTTTATGATAAGCAGGAGAATATGGTTATTTTTGGAGGTCGGCTGTTTCCTTCTGTATGTTCCCTAGATAATACGGGTAGTTGAGAGGAGCTACGGTTTAAGTTTGCTGCTTTCTGCGCTAAAGAAATAGGATTTAAAATGAATTATCGCGGATTTTTTAACCAACTTTTAACACTGGTTGGTACCATAAATCTATATATCTATCATATTAAATTTACCCTCCAACCACAGAAAATTTACAGGTTGTTCGCACAAACTTAAGAATAAAAATGCTGATATTATTTCTGGAAGTCTAGGCAGGTTCGGACAAAAGTGCCGAAAACAAAACAGAGAGTTCTTTCTCTAAACAGCTTGGATTCTGTTTATTCGAGAGCAACCTATCTACTGTGGAGTGTTGAGTCTATGAGCGAGATTGAACATTGGGGATTTAAAGTTTCGAACATAACTGAGGGTGGCCTGGATATCTTAAAAAATCAGACCAAGGGACCCAATTTTACGTATTTCGGCCCTCGCGCGAAACTTTATCTCCCCTTACTTCCCAACATTTT
Organism: Oreohelix idahoensis; assembly: GCA_024509875.1. NCBI lineage: Eukaryota > Metazoa > Mollusca > Gastropoda > Stylommatophora > Oreohelicidae > Oreohelix > Oreohelix idahoensis. The sequence continues at coordinate 124,115 of JAMPIV010007001.1, read as the reverse complement.
TACGTCCGGACATTAAACGCGTGTCCGTTAACTGTCACCATACTGGACCCACGATGTACGCGTATCCCCGCCCTGGTATGTTTCTTTTTAAATCCCATGACAGGCCTGTAACTCCATTTTCAGGGGCTGTTTTTTTTCACACTATACAGCTGACCATGGCCCAAGTGAGCGCCGTGTCAAGTTTGGGTATTTTTTCCAGCCAAAATTGTCTGGATAACTGAACCGGTGCACAGATGTAAAAGTATCCCCACACCCTCACACCGGGGACTAATGCCGAGAAGAAGCTTCGCGCGATAGGTGGCTCGTGTTGAGAATGTAGGACCGATTGGATACGTCCTTTGTTCAGCGAAAAAACCGAAGCCTAATCACGCCTTGATGGACGCCCTGCCAGCCCTGAAACATCTACGTAATATCGTCCCTAGCGCGATTCTCAGGGTTTAAGAGGACATGGGACAACATGGTTAAAGTTTGCGAATTATATGAAAATTAATTAATAACGCAAAAAACGAAAAATGGATGAAAATTCATACACAGGAAAAATAAATAAATTACAGAGATTAATTAAAAAAGAGAGGAATTTATGTGCAGTCATTGGAAGAAATGTTTGTTGGAACATTACATGGACCTATAAACACCTAACGTGACCTCCCGTCAACAAGTATGAAGGGGTCAAACCATCATTTGACAATTGGGTTAAATGGTCATTTTCAGTTTTCAAACTCGAGTTATCTAGGTCTGGTTGAGTGAGGGGTCCGAAAAAATTAACGGTTTGGGGTAATTAATGTGTACAATTCCATTGACAAGGCTAAATATACAATGTCTTTTTAGAAAAATGATTATACAATGTCTTTAGAAAAAAAATGTATTTAGGCGTATAGTTTCTTTAGAAAAAATGATTTATTTACACTGTCTTTTAGGAAACATTCTGTGCGTAACAGAGGATTACCGCACCCCCCCCGGGAAAGTAAAAATGAAAACATTTTTTTTTAAAATTCCTAGACCATGCAAAAAACCAGGCTCCTAACGCATCGTAGGATGCGCGGATTATAATGGGCCTTTTCTGAGGCTTAGCTCGACGCATGGAGTGAGTTATTATGTGATTGATTTCTCAGGTTCCTTTGGTGAAAAAAATTTGCCCTAAAGTGGGGTATAGGTACGTTGAATATTACAGGGGTGGGATGCCATGCAAAATTTTTGATACGCCATGTGATGGGATTTACATGAATGTTTGGCATTGCCAAATTGCGATGTAGATGCTGTCATATGAGTTGGGGGGGGGAGGGGGGGGGGTATTATGGTATGTTTGGTGATTGGGGTTTTGGAGGTTTTTTTTGTGTTGGGTTGTGAGTAGCAATGACAGCGGTGCATTGATTTTTAATAATATCCCGCATTTATATAAAATTAACTCATATCTACATTATATCATTACATGTGACATTATTTAATGCTTTGGTTTGGCTTTGGTATCATTACCTAATACATCAGGCTCTGTTCCGTCGTTGATTTTCATGGTGATGTGTAGCTCGATACTCTTGTATAGATGGTGACAGAATGCCGCTCCACTCCTAGTGGATAGGAGACGTGGATTGATTATACTTCATGGTAGCCACACTGTTCCAAGATGCTCGCTGGGTCGTCTAAGGGTACGTGCTGCGAAAATAAATCGATCTTGTACATTCCCAAATTGTAGATTTAGGTTAAAAGGTACGTATCGCGGTTAATACATGCTCCTCCAAGTTAATACAAAATATATATGTAAATTGTGGCCATTTGTGTGTGTCTTTTGGCCCGTTTTTAGGTTGCTAACTACGCCTCCGTTGCCGTTATGATCTGAAGGGGTAACCGAAAAAAATATTTAAAGGGTTATATAAAATGGACTTGGCAAAGTAATATATTGGGGTCTTTGCAAACCATGAGACATTAAATTCCCAAAAAATGGTGTTTGATTGGATGGTTCATTATAGTCGTGGACCCCTGTTTATCAGGAAAATATGGTAATGACAGAAGTCTATTTTTCTTGTGGAATCGTGTGGCCAACGCGGTGGGACAGATCTGTCTGCCATTACATTATGTCCTGAACCCCACGGATATACAGCTCGACCACCGTGACATTGAAATAAAATGGTTTAGATCTCAACGAGAATGAAAGCATGAAGAAGAGCTATGTCATATCGAGTGGACCTCGAGCTCTTTTCAAGTTTTTGTGCTCTGGAATAGCAGTAAGAGCTTTCTGGTCGGTTTCCACAATGAATTGTGAGCGCCTAGAAGGAATCTTTGCAACTTCAGAATTTGACCATCATTTACATAGCCAATAATTTATTCACGGTCTAAAAATCCGAGTAATTTCTTTTCTGCAGCATTTAATTTCCTAGAGATATACATCATCGGATGCAGAGTATCAGAATACTCCTGCATAAGTGCTGCCCCAAATCCATTAGACGAGGCCCGTTGCGTCACTTCGAAGATTAAAAAAGTCTTCTCAATAGTAGGTAACCTAAGGATAGGTAGAGATGAAAATAGAGTTTTAATCTGGTCCAATGAGGATTGACATTCTTGAGGACCATCGGATCAGATTAGGCGATCCTTTCTTCAGTAAAGTAGAAAGCGGCGGTGCCATAATGGAGGACAGAATTCGGAATGAATCGTCCGTAAAAATTATATCAAACCTAAGAGACTACGCACTTGTTTCTCTTCGTCTTAGGGACAGAAATGTTAAGTATTTTTGAAACATTGTAGTGGTCCTCTGTCTTTAAAAGGACCCTGACCAACACGATGACCCAGGAAAGAAAAATCTCACTAAATCCTATAAAATGCTTTAGAGGGTTTTTGCAGTCAAGTTATACTCGCGAAGAGTAGACAGCAAAGCAATTCGTATAAATACCCAAAATAGTGATCTTCCCAGGAATCACCTGAACAGACAGATATCGTCTAAGTATGCTATGACATCTGTACGATATGCGAGAATTCGACGCATCATGCGTACGAATGTAGCAGGGGCGTTCATAAGACCGAAAGGCATGAAATTTCCATTGAGAATAAACCCCTAGGTGTAGAAAAAAGCAGTAAAAGGTTTGGCTCGTTCAGTTAAAGGAACTTGCCAATAACCTTTCGATAAAGTCGAGTTTTGGTAAAGAATTAGAATTAGAAAGTTTGTTTAGTAGCTCTTTCAATGAAGGCATAGGTTCAGCATCGAACTTCGTAACTTGGTTCAATTTGCGATAATCCACGCAAATGCGAATATTATTATCCTTCTTTCGAACAATAACCATAGACGAAGAGTATGCTGAAGTGGATGGTTCAATGATTTCCAATCGTATCATTTTCATCTAATTCTTTTCGACTTGTGGTGACTGAAAAATGGATAGGTATTGGATAGGGTCTGACTCTGATAGGATTATGATCAGTTAGCACAATGTCATGTTCAATGACATGTGTGTGTCCCGGGATGTCTGTAAGAACATCCTGAAATGTTTGCACCATCGAAGAAACTTGTCGATGTTCCTCAGCGGAAAGATTTGGAGAAACGGTCACGTTTTTCCAAGATTCCGTAGAATAAAGTGGGATCACAGGAAGAGGGAGATTGACATCAGAAAAAGTAGTTTCCTCATCCTGTATAACTGACAGGGATGAGTAATGACCATGAGGTACTGGAGAATTGTCCGTTGCCTGGAAAATAGGCTGCAAATAGTCAGGTCTTTCATGAAATTCCGTGAGCATATTTATGTGGAAAGTTTTATGCTTTCCATCAATATCGACAACATAGTCGACATCGGAAATTTTAGAGACTATTGCATACGGACCTTTCCATGCAATCAGAAGTCTGTTCTCCCTTGACGGAAGAAGAACGAGTGCTTTGTCACCTGGACAAAGTTGTCGTAGACATCTATTTTTATTTGCAAACTGCCTTGCCTTTTCTTTAGCAAATTCGGATGAAGAAGTTGCTAGTTTGCATGCCTCGATGATCTTTTACCTAAGAGCAATGACATACTCGTAAGAAGATTGAGTGTCATCGCTAATATTATCGGCAGTGATAAGATCGTGGAGTAAAGACATAGGGCCGCGCGGTTGCGCGCCAAAGACAAGTTCAAAAGGAGAAAACCCTGTGTGTTCTTTGGGGACCTCTCCATAAGCAAAGAGAGCCGCGGTTAAAACCCTGTCCTAATCCTGAGGATGATCCTCAGTTATCTTCCCAAATAAAGTTTTTAGTGTCCTATTCAAACTCTCAACTAACCCATTAGACATTGGGTGATAGATACTGCTGAGAGACCTTTTAATATGTAGCATAGACATTACCTGTGACATAGTGTCGGATATAAGTTGAGTGCCATGTTCTGACAATATTTCTCCGGGGAATCACAAGCGAGAAAATATCAGCCAAAGAGCGTCTGCGATATCGGCAGTGGAGATGCTCTTGAGAGGTATAGCCTCTGGCCAACGTGTGCACATATCGACAAATGTAAGGATAAATTGATGTCCTCTGGCCGATTTAATCCTAAAAGGACCGATAATATCTATTGCCATTTTTTGAAAAGGGCGAATAGGAATGTCAGCAGCCTGGATAGGTGCAGCATGACGTGGTCCTTTAGATTTGACCTCCTGACATACTTTGCAAGAACGACAGTAAATTCGTATGTCCTTGCTCACAAATGGCCAAAAGAAAGCCGCAAGAACCCTCGACTTTGTACGGGAAAAACCCATATGTCCAGCACATTGCGAGTCATGAGCATGTTGCAATATTTGCAATCTCATACTCTTAGGCACTAGAATTTGAGAATGAGTGGACGTAGTCGAGTCTTGTACCATACGCACAAGTACGCCGTTCTTCATAGAAATCCAAGACTTTCTATTAGTATTCTGATTTGGATCACCTTTTTTTGCTAGAATGAAGAATTTTTGTAAAGAAGGATCTTCTTCTTGCAATTTTATAAATGAGTCACGTGAAATAATTAAGTGACTATTTTGGCTATCTACTTCATTATTATCAGTTAATGAAGTTTGAGGTGGATCCAGAGCATGTGCTCTTGTGACCACCGCATTGGTAGCTTCAATGTTTTGCTCTTCCCAAACAGCAATCTGCTGTGGGGTACATTCCCTAACTCCGTGAATACGACCAATAATAAGGTCCGCAATAGGGTTTGGAAGGAGACACGCGTGGACATCTCCCGTAAAGAAGGGAGTAGCAATATGTATTATAGCAGTAGGATACTTTTCCAAAGTGCCACCAAATGTTACACATTTGATGACCTTTCCTGTAGCACAGGATGGATTTACAAGAGATTGCCTAACATCAATAGTAGTACATTAAGAATCAAATAAAACTGAGACTGGATTACTATTTACAAGACCCTTATGTAGTATAAGAGAACCTCTCCCATCATGCGCAACAGAAGCAGCAGGAAAAGCGGGAAGAGGATGACCACAGCTTACGGTAGTCGGTTCGAATAAAGTACTGCATTGGGGACACTTAGTTGCTCTACTAAAGTCAAAGGCAGAACATGTGATAGCACTAGAGTTTTTATCATCATCACCTTGTTTACATGCTCCCTGAGACGCCTGTTGCACAGAGTTTGCCTGTTGATATCTCTTTCTTTTATGTTGCGATCTACCGCGACCATTATTGCCTCTGCAATTATCATTAAAGTCCCTACTGTAATTGTTATCCTGGTTTGAATTCCAGTTTCCATAACTGTCATTACCATTTCTATACTGTTGAGAACCTCTATTATATTTGTTTTGAGGTCTCCGCGAAAAATAGTTTCCTCTATACTGACTACCTTTGCGAAAATGCCTAAAATTATAGGGAGTAGTATACCATGGAGTATCAGCTTGTCTCCAGTTCTGCGAAGAAGAATCACCTTGAAATTGATCTATGATTCTGAGCATAATTACGGTTACTCCTCTTATTAAAATTTTGTTGGCTACCCTGAAATTTACGCATGAAATTTGGGCCATAAGGTGCTGCCGAAGCAACTGGCAGACCTTCTTTTACTTTAGAGTTGCTAATGGTTACGTGAGGATGCGCAGTGACATACTGGCAACAGTATTCTTCCATTTCTTTTATGTTTTTAGGCTTACGCTCATGAAGAAAAGAAAGAAAAGATTCATTGACAGAAGACATAACCTTGTCTCTAAGTAGTAAGTCCATAAGTGCTTCATATGTATGTTCTGTCTTAGACAGCTCAACCCATCGTGAAAAAGTAAGACGTATCTTTGAAATGAATTCAGAGAATTCAACTACAGTATCTGGCAACATATTTTTAAATTGAAGACGATAGCCGTCTTCGTTAAGTTAATACTTCTTTAACAAAACTGCTCTGATAACCTCATAATTGTTCTTGTCAGGCTCATCTACCATACTTAACATACTCAAAGTATCACCTCTAAGTAAATTAGACAACTGATAAACATACAGTGATTTATCTATGTTATGTGTTTTACATGCACGTTCGAATCTATCCAGATAAAACGTTATATCGTCACTGGAAGCATTGAATACAGGTAGCTTAATCTTAAAAGTACTTGCATTGAACTTATCTGACACCTTATTTGCATCATTAGCATTACCAGTGTTCAACAATTTCAACTTTTCTAACTCCAAAGCTAAGAGTTTTTCTTCATGCTCCATTTTTGCTTTTCTCTCATCAGCCTCTCTTTGTAACTTTCTCTCTTCAGCCTCTCTTTGTAATTTTTTCTCTTCAGCCTCAGCCTCTATCTATAGTCTCTTATTTTCAGCCTCTTTTTCAAGTCTTTTATTTTCAGCCTCTTTTTCAAGTCTTTTATTTTCAGCATTTAATTGTAGCTGAATTTTTCTTTCCTCAGCTTCTCTTTTCTGTTTTTCCATTTCCATTTGGAACCTCCTTTCATCCACTTGCATCTGCAATTTCTTTTGTTCAGCTTCTATTTCCATTTTCTTCTCTTCCACCTTTAATGCTTTATCATATTGAGTAGTCGCATATTCTTCCAATTTATCACCAGTCTTACCAAGGGATTTCCCTTGCTCAATAAAGTACTCAAGTGTAGACATGATGTCTAATATTATGAGTCCAAAACCTGAAATAATTAATTATCTTATTTCAACCTTAATAGTAACAAGACTTAAATAAAGTACTTGTATAATCCCAATGTTTATCCCAATCTCTGTGGGAAACAAGTCTTTGACAAAGAACTTGTATCATCAAATGTATAATAATATCACAAGTTACTTCTTAATTATCAGGGCACTACACAAATTAGTGCATAACCATATATCCATCAGTTATTTATCATAACTGCACTACACAATAGTGCATAAGGAAAAAAACCACCAGTTTGTTATGATAAGTGCACTATATAAACAATAGTGAAAGCTAATTACGCAAGAACTATGTAAACAATAACAAAGAACAAAGACAATGTAAACAATAACAAAGATCAAAGACAATGTAAACAATAACAAGGATCAAAGACAATGTAAACAATAACAAGGATCAAAGATAATACGAAAACATTCGCAAAAGTCAACTAAATAAACAGCGAAAACTAAAAGAAAATATCACAAAGAATGTGATGACAAAAGCGAAAAATGTAAACAAACAAATGACGTCACAATGTATAAACAAAAATGGTGTAAAGAACTGAATAATAGAAAAGAGGAGACCTACAAATACAAACAAATCAAAACAAAACTAAAGAATGCGAAAAAATAACGAAAACAAAACTGCACATGTCGTCACACCTAACAAAAATAGCAATAAATATTGCTAACAATTTCCAATTAAGGAAATTGCTCCTACCAGAACGCTATCATAAGACCTCTATGACGTGGTATTTCTTATGATAGTCACCTTCCCAACCAGCCCGCTGAAATGTCTGGTCTGTTGTTGGTTGCTGTGAGTGTGGATGATGTCGTTCATAAGTTCGTGACATATGAGCATGACATGGAAAAGTCATATAATGTGCAACTGCTGTTGACGTTTCCAATGTTTATTATCTGACTCCACAGGACAGTTAACAGTACATCCATTTCACATTACAGTTCACGAAAATTAGCATAAGTTATGTTCATCAATGCATTTGGCATATACTCAAATAATGATATGGCGCCAAGGGATTATATTGTTGGCTCCAATATTACAAAAGTGCATCAAATACTCCTCTCACTGTTCAGATGTGCTAAACGAGTCAATTCATAAATTGCACGAGGATGGTGTTCCAGGAGTGTAGGTCAAGCTGACCTTTACAGGCATTCCTAAGTCTAACCTCGACGTAGGTGCAATCGCTGACACAGCGACGTTCGTAGAACATAGAACTGTTCTTCGGGCTAGGTATGACCCGTGTACATATAAATCTCAAGTATGAAGATACCTGGGGCGTGACTTCTAATAGAAGGACCTCTATTTCTGTAATGCGTAAGTGAGCAGAAATCGACCATTGTCAAACATAAAGTTAGATTACAGATTTTGATACGTAAATGAGGTATTACCTTGTTTCGAAATCAACACCACAAAAACACACGCCTCCAGGCGTTTTGAATAATCGAGGGAAGGACCTCGTTAGCTAACTAACTCACAATAAGGCTCCTAAATCCCTATCAAAATCACAGAGACGCAAAGGCGTCTTAACTGCTTCACAACTTTCATCGACTCCCAGACAAGAAAGCTTCCCAGACACACCTAACGTCCGGACATGCGCAGAACGCATACAACTGAGCAAGAATCAAACGAGACGATGTAAGGAACATTCCAGATCAAGATTTGTAATAAAATCGCGCCTTATATGGACCGAAATAAAGACCTCAACACTAGTTTCAATCATACCAAGAAACAGTTGACCGATACTACCATATAAGGAGAATGGTCACACATCGTTAAAAAATATGGACCGACGTGTCCCGTCACAAGAGAAGGTAACCATCATTGAAAATGGTAATTTCAGTCAAACTAGAGTTATCTAGCTTTGACCGAAAAAAATTAAAGTGTACAATTCAGACAAGCTAATTATACAATGTCTTTAGAAAAATGATTATACAATGTCTTTAGAAAAATGATTATACAATGTCTTTAGAAAAAATGATTATACACTGTCTTTAGAAAAAATTCTGTGCGTAACAGTCAGGAAAAGACATTGACTGATGATATAGTGCAGAAATTCAACACCATTTCAACAATATATAAGGAAAGCAGCAAATCATGCTTGGGATTCCAGGAAAGGAAGAAGCAAGACTGGATAACACCAGAAACATTAAACACCATAACGATGAGAAAGGAAATGAAAAAAAAGAAAACAGAAGTGGTCCCCCAGGTTAAAGCAACTATATAGCGAACAGTACAGTCAGTTGGACAAGGAAGTTAAACGCCAAACCCGAGCCAACAAAAGGAATTTCCTAGACGATCTTGCAAGACAGGCAGAAGAGGCAGCACTGAGAAATGAACAAAGCACAGTATACAAAATAACTAAAATCATCAGCGGAAAACGAGGTGCAAACAATATTACATTAGTAAGAGCAAGGAAATCTCATCACGACAGCAGAGGGACATGAAATGAGATGGGCAGAGCATTTCAGAGAAACTCTGAATAAGGAACCACCAGAGACACAACTGAATGTTCCTGAGGCTGAAAATGATCTAGATGTTAATACAGACATTTCACGAAAAGAAGAAATCATCACAGCAATCAAAGGGTTAAAGAATGGAAAAGCTTCTGGCCATGACAGACCCTGAACTAGCAGCAGAACTATCAGAACCACTATTTGCACAAGTCTGGAAAACAGGGACAACACCAACGGAGTGGAACAAAGGAATGATTGTCAAATTTCCCACAAAGGGAGATCTTGCAGACTGCAATAATTGAAGAGGAATCTCTCTTCTCTCAGTTCTCAGCAAAATACTAGGCAGGATAATTATACAGAGAATTTCAAAAGCAGTAGACCACAAACTGTGGAACAAACAAGCAGGATTTAGAAAGAACAGAAGATGTGTAGATCATATATTTACCCTCAGGAACTTTATAGAGCAGTGCTCAGAATGGCAAAGACAGCTGTACATTAATTTCGTTGATTTTGAAAAGACTTTTGTTAGTATACATAGGGACAGTTTATGGAAAATACTGAGGGCTTATGGAATTCCAAGCTGCATAGTGTCAGTCATAAAAAGCCTTTATGCCAACTTTACCTGTAGCGTTGGGCAGAGCAACCTAACCTTTGTGGTGAAGACAGGAGTACGACAGGGATGCCCCTTATCAACCATTCTATTTTTAACTGTCATAGACTGGGTGATGCGCCAGACAACAGAGGGCAGTCCAAGAGGAATAAGATGAACTACATTTCCTACATTGGAAGATCTGGAATAAGCAGACCCAAAGATGCAGCAATAGGGAATGCAGTCAGGGACCCATAGCTTGACTGCTTGCGTCAGGGTCAGCGAACTAGAGCTGACCAAGACCATACTCCACCTCCACGTGGTGGTCCTGGAAACAGGCTGCATCACTGCAGTCTGGCTGAGAGAGTAGGGATCGAAGAGGGAAGGCAAACCCGGTCCCCAAAAAATGCCGTGCTGAAGTCGGATGTGTCGGCCGAAAGGTGCAGATATTGCAGCTCCGATGTAAACAGACACACAACATACCTAAGAAAAATTCTCCGAATCTTTTGGCCGAATACCTTCACCAACCAACATCTGCTTACTCGGAGTAAGCAACGGGACATGTACACCATCATAGCTGGCAGACGCTGGAGCTGGCATGTCCATATCCTCAGAAGAAACCTCGATGCCATCACAAGAACAGCTATGCTATGGACCAGTGAAGAAAAATGAAAGAGAGGCCGACCAAAAACAACTTGGCGGAGAACTGTGGAGGCTGAGATGCAAAGAATGAACCAGAGTTGAGGCACTATACGAAGGATGGCCACCGACCGAGCAAAGTGGAATCAATTTGTTGTTGCACTACAAGACGACACCAGGCGTGATGGCCACTGTCTGCTTCGACGGTCGGTTGCTAAGGATCAAAGAACCGAAGAAGTGTATTAAAAGCGTGTGTTTAAAATATTTTTATTATATTTTTTATTTTCTTCTTTTTAGTGTTAGAAAAATTATGACATAGTAAAACATAAACAAAATTTTTACTTATTGTAAATCTGAACTAAAATTTCTTAAGCGATCCATTTCTTTTAGAGCGTCAATATTACATGGCTTTGTGCCTGTTAATTTGGTGCAATCAATTTCTTCATTTTGAAGGCCATCTAGAGATCGAACTCGACTTTCCCTTGATTCATAATTTTACATTTTGGATTGTTTACCTTGATTTAGCTAGACATTTGTTTAAGTACTGCCCTGATCTACGCATAGAAAAAAATAAAGCACACCATTTAATTTTTAAATCAACTTGATTATGGCCCCTGATTTGTTTACATTTCTTTAATAAAAACTTTAATTACTCATAATGTCATAATTACAATATTAAATTATTAAATAATTGACTGATTATTGTATTGTCATCGGGAATACACAACTACGCCAAGTTTCAGAGTTATTGCTCCCCTGGAAGTGATTGAAAACTCGATTGCAAGATTTGAAAGTGACATGAAAGTGACATACAAGTGAAGTTAAATAAAAGCGTGCGAAAAGAACACAATAATGAAAAGTATCTAGAATTAACTAGTTTTTTTTGCTAATGACTTGGGTGGTTTCAGATTAAATAGCAAACTTTAGGGGTCTCAAAGGAGATGTTGTTAGGCTCCGTTAATTTGTCGTCTGAGCTGAGTAAAGTCGTGAGAAAACACTTTCTTTTCTTAACAGGAAAACATATTTTTAGTTTCATAAAAGTAACAAAAGTAACTAGAACAGTTAATCCTGTCTGTCAAAAGACACAGTGACGATCAAAACCTTTTTCTGAACACACACACACAAAAAAAAACAAAGATAATGTCCACAGACAGAACAAGATGCCAACCAAAAATTACCATCAGTGACGAGGAAATTGAAAATGTCACAAATTTTGAAAATCTAGGCTCCATAATTAACAACAATGGAGACTGCTCAAAAGAGGTCAGAAGGAGACTAGCCATAGCAATGCAGAGGTTAAATAAAATGAAGAACCTATGGCATAACACCAGCAAATTTATAAAAGTAAAACTTCTGAGAACGTGCATCTTTCCGGTAGCAACGTATGGATGTGAGTCATGAACCATTATTCAAACATTAAAGAAAAAAATCGAATCTTTCGAAGCAAAGTGTTACAGAAAAATTCTCAGACTATCTTGGACCAAGAAGAAGAAAAATATAGACATCCTACACGACCTGAACATCGAGGAAAACTGGCTCATAAACAATATCATGTCCCGGAAACTGAAATACTTTGGCCACATTGAACGTCATGCACACCATCATAGCTGGCAGACGCTGGAGTTGGGTTGGCCATGTCCTCAGAAGGGACCCTGATACCATCACAAGAACAGCTATGCAATGGACCCCCGAGGGAAAGCGAAAGAGAGGCCGACCGAAAACAACTTGGCGGAGAACTGTGGAAGCTGAGATGCAAAGAATGAACCACAGTTGGGGCACTGTACGAAGGATGGCCGCCGACCGAGCAAAGTGGAATCATTTTGTTGCTGCCCTACAAGACGCCACCAGGCGTGATGGCCGCTGACTGCTTTGACGGTTGGCGGTTATGGATCAAAGAAGAAGAAGAAGAAGAAGACATTGAACGTCATAGTGGCTTGGAGAGAGCAGTGATGGAGGGTATGGTACCTGGAAGGTGAGACAGGGGTCGACCAAGACAACGGTGGACACAGGACATTGAAGACACATTGAACATGACAATGGAGGATGCAGGAGGGCTCGCTAGAGATCGAGAGTCTTTCAGGCGGGCTGTGATGAGAACGACGTTCTGCAAAGGACATGCTACATGATGAACAACAGGAACCAAAATCAATCTGAACGTTGAGTCTGGGGCATAATCTAATTAGTGTACCATTTTTTATTGTTATTTTTGGAAGACACACGCAAGAGTGATTGACCCAGACAATCAAAGTTGAAGGGCGTTTTTTTAGGAACTAGGAAGAATATCTTGAGAAGAGATGCATGGACGCATTCAAAACGAAGATGTGGAAAAGAGTAGACGTGTCCACAACGACGGTTTAACCATTGTTGTACGAAGATGTGCTAGTTTAAGATAGGAATTTAGTAGATCATTTTTGAATGATAGTAGAAACAATAGTAACAGTTTTTTTTTCTATGTATAAAGAAAATTAGGAGGACAATAGTTCTCAAGACGTGGATTATGAAGAATTAGGTAATTAGTGTCACTTTGCGGATGCAGATCTAATAATTATTATTTGATGAGATGATACAAGTGATGGAATGTGAAATTGATTATGGAGATATGTTCACATAGAGTACGTTTTCACTCTGCGAATGCAGATCTATTATTATGTGAAAAGATGATTTATGTGATGGAATGTGAAATTGATTATGGAGAATATACTCGTCGATGACATTGCATACGTTTTCACTCTGCGAATGAATGTAGTACCTATCTTGTGATGTGAATGGCAGAATTAGGATGTGCTAAGAAATAGTAATTAAGGTCTGATGCGGATTGCGGATGGGTTTTACGGCGTGAAGATGATGAGAACTATGAGTAGTAATTCATTTTATATAGAAAGGAACAATAACGATTGATTACTGTTAAAAACACAGGGCAGCTATTCTCGATGTGTTTACTTCGATGTAGGAAGTTTTGACAGAATCAGTTTTTTTAAACAAGTCACTAGTGCAAACTGTGCACGGGAAGTAAAAGTACGTGTCAGCTATAGCAGCAACGTTCTGTGATCTAGATTTATATCTCCTGCGACAGGCAGGTCTAATATACCAACCAGTTACTCCAGAAGAATATTTGATGCTGACTAGTTTGACAACCTTTCAAGAGAACTTTCTTTGTACATCTGTATATAGCATGTTTGAACAGATGGAGGACAGTTTTAATAAATTAATTAATATGTCAGCATATAATCCTTGGTGTTCATCTTTTTAAAATAAATATGTAATCATGATGGTTGTCACAATTGTTTGTAAATGCGTCTGACGATGAACTGTGTGAGATATATACTACCACTTATACATCAAATGTCAAGTCAGTACTATTATATGGCTCTGAAAAATGGAGAACAAAAAATAAAACAACAACCAAAAAGCTACAGACTTTCATAAATCGGTGCTTGTGTAGAAAAAAAGGATTAAAATGGTATGACAAGGTTACCAATGTGGAACTGATGATAAGAACCAGGCAAGTACCAGTGAAACCAGAAATGAGAAGAAGACGATATGGATGGATAGGACACACACTGATGAAACCTGTTGATAGTATTACATGGCAGTCCTTGTTCTGGAACCCCCAGGGCAAGAGAGGCAGAGGTAGACCATGAAGCACATGGAGAAGAGAGGTGAAAACAAAGGAATAAATGATCAGGAGAACGTGGAAAGAACTTGAGATGATGGCACATGACAGGAGAGCTTAACATGTGTTGGTTGAAGGCATATGCTCCTTGGGGAGCGGAGGGTTATGAATGAACGAATACATCAGGCCAAAATAACATCTTACATCATAGTAGACATTGCTTTCCGTATTACAAATTCCAGGGTTGAACAAATGCCTGCTACATAAACGGTCATATGCACCACACAGCTGACGTTATATCTTATCTAGTCATTAGTTTCCCATTTATGACACTGTCGTATCATTTCAAACCTTCTATTCTACGCAAGCAGCAATTGATTACAATCTGTAACTCATTAGTTGTTGTTTTTGTGGTTCTCCATGTTTCAGAGCCATACAATAGAGCTGACTTGATATGTAAGTTGAATATTTTTTTAGTGGGACTTCTGTTTTCTAACCATTTATAACCATTTATTTCCTAATGCAATGAAAGGAATTGCACTTGAATAAACACCCTTGCAAGATGTTGAGATATATATATGAAAAAAGGGAAAAGAAGCTTTCATTGCATTGAGGAAATCAACAACAAAGTGTCATTAAACTCTTAGGCATGCCTATTATTGTTATAGAAATATTTATGAAAGTGCATGTTCACTTCAGCTTCGTATCTCTAATGATTGAAGCTGAGGTGGTAGTTTTCTGACGAAGTCCATCACACCAGCTGTGCTGATACTCTCAGAGCATTAATACTCTCTTCTCTCTCTCTCTCTTTCATGATCAGGTGTGCTACAGAACTTTAGCCTGGAGCTCAAAAGCAACGATTACGCAGTCGATTGTGGTAGCGTGAAGAGATCGATCGTCGACTCCCAAACAATGGATATTCACTGTCAGTGGAGCGTGCGAATCAACACCGTGACTCTCACAGAAAATGGAGTCAAGCACCTTTGTGCTCTTTATATAAGTGGAGGTATTCTCCTTTTCTGTTTAATACCTGCACCAAGTTTTATTTTGTTAATTAATGAATTATATTTTAAAATGTGCACATTTCAAGTAGTCACTGTGTCCAGAGCCGGACCTAAGAATTTTTCAAGTTGCTACGATGTCTCGTGATGGCGCCCCCATCCCATTCCGCACTGTATGTAACTCTGACGAGATTCAATTCCATGCTATTGAGTTGGATCACACTATAATTTCCGTAAGAGATATTCGCTGTAACATTTTACCAAAGCATAATATACTTATGTGTTTAAAGTCTTATAGTAGGTATTTTTTTATTTTGATGCTTTATTCACCGTGACGGTATTGCCTCCCCTGCTTTGCAGTAGTGGTCCAACAGTGACCAAACTCAAGAGTATCTAATATAGGATTCAATGGAGTCTATTTGTACACAAGATTACTCTTGGCAGAAATGTAGATAGAAGAGTAGTAAATCTTCTATCACATGGAAGTCTTTACAAGAAATTCAGGTAAGCGAAAACAATGCTGGCTATCGCTAAGCACGTTAATTCTGTAACCTGCCGACCACTTTTGTGAATAATTTAAGCACTTATTTATCAGCTCGTTAAGCCCCCCACCCCTGATTTACTCAGTGGAATTCTCTTATTCAAGTATAGCTCTGTTTAGAATGTGTGTAGTAATTGACTGAGACAAACATGCAGTAACCTTAAAAAAATCAAATCGAAGTTAATTTTGTAACATTACAAATAACAAAATTTAATAGTCACTTTAGTTTTAACAGTTTGAAAATAATTTGAATAGTTATGGATAAAGAAAAAGCTATCATCCTCGTATTTGGGGATTGCAAAAAGGTAAAGAAGTTCAAATGGCAGCATATATTTGAACTTAGCTGCCAATGACGGTTCTGTCTTTTCACACTGATCACTCGTCTCTGGTCAAGGTTGTCGGGTGTAGCTCGTCTCCCAGAAACTTCAAGGAAAGTCTACACAGTGTTCTTTGTCTTAAAGCGTAGGCCACTGATCCCGTCTTGTTCCAGAAATAGTACGTTCTGCCGGGATCACCAATAGCTGTGATAGAAGAATAGAAAAGAACGCTCTTCTGAGTATGGCGTTCTTCGACACAGTTAAGTGCCCCCCCCTTCTATTTCCCCATCCCACTTAACTCAGAGTTTACTCTCGATGAGAATTAAATTTAATCCCTTGGAATAAAACTTCCTTTACATTTAAACTGAATAGCTTTAGCTTTACATTGCATTTAAATGAAAAAAAAAGTTAAACGTACAGATATAATATGTTTTACATTTACATCTCCACTGTTTGAAAAGTGTTCACAATATAAATTCATTCGTGTTTCATTTACATCTACACTTGTGGAAAAGTTTGAAACTTCTATTAATTAAAATGAATATTTTCCCGTGGACATTTACACTGGTTTAAAGCGTGAAACCTTACATTAATTTTAAAGTGAATATGGTTATAGGGACATTTACACTGCTTTGAAAATGTAAGTCTTATGCTGAGAATGGACATCATTTCTTTTCATCTATCCCTCCCTGCTCCATAGGGGACCTGGAACTACTTTATGCTATTAGTTCTCTTTCCGAAACTATCAATAAAGCAATCACCAGCCCGTGCAGTGGTGGTTCATAAATCATCAATCAATTCGCTGAGGTTGCCAGCCTCAAATGACTTTGACATCCAATAGCGAGTTTCACACAATAAAATTCACATGGTAATATATACATATATATGTTAGTTTACATGTTAGTAATAAAATATGAAATGTAAATCCAACTTACGCCAATCCTGGCTACAGACTTGTCGCACAGATGAATAAAAGAGACGAATCGTTTTCTTACTACACGTGTCTGGGATTTATTTTAATTTTAACTTAGATTGTCCCTTCTGACTCCGTGTTTCTTCAATTTTCTTAGTCCGTGTTTTTCCTTATTAAAATTTGAAAGAGATTTCATGTGCTTTATAAGTCTTATCTGGTTCTCCAATAAAAGCTCCGGATAACAATCAGGATTTCTGAATCTAGTTCTTCACTCTGGCGAAGGTCTGGTGTCTTGGCGAGCGTGCAAATCACAGAGAAATAAAACTGAAATTGTCAGGCTATATTCCCACCAGTGATATTATGAATCTAATCAGAAAGATCTTATCATTTCAAATCATGCAGGAAAGGCTGTGATATTTCAAAAAAGTCCCACGTGAAATAACGTGCGTGCCTGCAAAGGTCACGTATTACCATATATGAACATCTGATGTCTTGTATACATTCTCTCACACAGATTTGTAGACTCATATTGTCTAAAATGTAATAAATCCATGATTACTTTTTAATCAAGGACTGGAAGCAATTATATCACATTTGTCTGCCCACCCGTGTCACACAGACGGTAATGTCGTCTTATCAGCGGTTCAATCTAAACGCGCCGGCGACTATCTTATCTCAGCTCTTCGTAGGCTGGGATGACCAGGTAACAAACCGGTGACATATCTGCAAGGAGTGTCATAACTGTGATAGTTATCACCTACCGGGTGATTTGATAAAATCAGATATCTGCTACTTAGCAGACAAATAAAGAAAGAAAGGAAGAAAGAAAAGTGCGATAATTGACAGCACCTAATAAAAATCAGTACCACAAATGTACCGATACTGCCGGAGAGAACCAAAGATCGATAGAGGTCGCCACGTTTCGTTACATTCACGTTGAATTAAAGATGGATGAACGTACAGTGCGCTGTTTTTGAATAAAAATATAAGGGCATATAGGAAAATGATAAAGTTTCACATAAGGAAATAATTTTTTAGTATGACATATTCTGTTTCATTTTTCTTGTTCTTTTAAAACAGTACTTTTGTTTTAATTAAATTCCAGCCTCCCCTTCCCCCTCCGTCCCTCACCAGACGACGCACCACTCAAGAGCCGGCACCGATGGTGTCTATCCTGAAGTAGTTAATGACAATTCAAATATTTTGCGTTTACTTACTTATGTCAGCACTTGCGTACATATCGCTGGCGAACTTATCATGTAAAACGAATTGTCACAGAGGCCACCACTGGCACCGCTGCAAGAGCTTGTGAATTACTGGTGATAATTTCATGCAAGGGGACCAATTACAGCTGTAGATCTTTGCTTCATAATGGAGTTCAAGGAAAATGGGGTACTTTAAGGGCATGTCAGAAAAAATGTATAGCTTAATAAAAGCAACATTGGAAGAATAGTGTGAAGTTCTGGGACTATAGCTAATCTAGATAAGTTTTCTCTTTTACCAGACGTTTGTGTAATCAAGTAAGGCTGCTTATATTTATTGAACACAGCAGACATGATTTTGAACAGTAGATAGATCACTGTCAACGTTATACAACGAGTAGAAAGTGGGTCAGGGTATTGCTGACATGTAGATTGTGTGACAGCCAGTTTTTACCAATTTACCTACAACTTCATCAAGTCATGTCATACATCTCCATGTTAAATGCCGTGCATTTATATTATAAAGTAACGCGCCGCTGTGGATTGATGGAAGAGGCCGATATTGACATGTTTTTTTTTATGTCGGGAAACGTGACGCTGAATAAACGGCTAGTAATCAGTAGTCATCAGTATCACCCTTTTTAATGACATAAGTAGGTACCAGAGAGACAGTGATAAGCCTTCCGAGAGAGGGGGGGGGGGGTCAAGTATTCATGAATAAGACAACATGCAAGAACAAAGAGAAATTATAAAACAACAATTAGTATGTTGAGCAATGTGACGTAGAATGGAAATATAGTTATAGTAATCTGACAGCCTTTGCTTTCCCATTTAGTGTCTACCATTTGCTAAGCCAAACCACGCAATTTTCTGTCTGTATGACTCACCTTTGAATCCACGCCCTTTTTCTGGGAACATAACAACAGAGTTGTTTACAACTTCTCGCAACCTGCTAGTCTTAACAGTAGAGCGATTCCCGTTTATTTACCTGGGTTTCTCACGCGTGCTGATTTCGAATTATCGGTCATTTGGCAGACGCACGTAGAAACAACGGACTGTTTGAAGAGATACACGGGCAGTAATATTTTCCCGACCACCTTTGATGTTCGTACATTCAGGGGGAGGTAATATTTTGATCTACGAAAGGGGACGTATTTAAGAGAGACCCGTTGCACGGCCAAGTCTTCTGATGTCGGTCAGCATAGCTGAGTAGAGCGAACGAACAAAGCTTTCATCTGGGAAACGCAGTTTCCTGATTTCTCTGCTATGCAGAATGTGTGAATTATAACATCCTCTAGAGATAATAACACTATGATCTGTATACATGCTGCGTTCTCTCCAAATCAGTTATCAGAGTCTCTCAGAAATTTATGGATAATCTAAACACGCCAGACTAGAACCATTCTTCGCTAAATGTGTTAAATAATCTCGTGGGGATTTCCTTTTTCTGATTTGTGGTAATAGAAATTGTGCTTAAGTGTTAAAATGTATTAAGTTTACCAATTTAATTCACTGTAATTCCCTAGCGTTAAAACTAGTGAAATAACATAACGCATAGATATTTTCCTGCCAGTTGTTCAGTTTAATGTAAATAGCATCACCCCACTTTCTTACAGAATAAGATACGGTTTAGCTGACTGGGGTTATTACGCGTGGCGGATGAGTGACAGAATATAATTCGCATTATATTTCATTGTGTGAAATTATATAGGTGACTAGTGTTAATATCATGTGACAAAACAATGCACGCCGACAATCAATAGCTAGTAATGACAAGCGATGTTTGTTAAATTGCGCATGGATAAATTAAATAATAATTGACTTTGTGCGCTGTTCATTTTCTCGCGGGCAATAACGGGGGAGGGCGCATACCCTTTTTCCCGACATGCCATAACGGAAAATTTACGTTTGGATAGGAAAGTAGCATTTTTTTTTTTCATAAATGTTCGTTTCTTCCTAAATAGTACCTGATTAAAAAAACCAGCGGCCAGCGGTATTATTTTGCGTATTCGATTTTTGGGCTAGTTCGGACCTCTTTCTTCATTCAGTGAAGGATTGATGGTGTCTTCTTCTTGGCTTACAAGTCCGAAGTTCCTTCGTGAACCGGTTGGGCCCAAGAGACAAATAAACATTAATATTAAATCTTAACTGGACTGTACCTTATCCAGAATTATTTATTCAAATTTTCCAGCCCACTGGGCATACGAAAGAACATATATTCCTGACGTTTGACAGCCGTATCAACGGAGTGATCCAGAAAACTACGCTGTTTCAAAATCGGCAATCACCATAGAGCCAGCCGATAGGATTTACCATCATTATTTTTACATATTGTAACATTTTTCTTAGCAACCAGATGTTTCTCTATACTGGAAGTATTTTTCTCCTTTTGCAAATGTGAACATCCAGAGCACGTCTTGCTTCAGTACCTATTTGCGATGACACTTGTTTCATCCAGTGAAATTAAATCACCAAATTTGGCGTCCATCTTGTAATTATTATTCAATATATAGGCTGGACTGAGGCCATATATTTTTTCAATGGATATCAATACCACGAGTGGGTAAGAGAGATTGTTTGGGGCCACGTATGACAGAGAGAGAGAGAGAGAGAGAGAGAGAGAGAGAAAGAGAGAGAAAGAGATTGAGAGAGAGTGGGAATATTTTCCTTTTTTACAATCACTGTACTAACTTCTTTTTTTTAATTTACATAAACTTGCGTACTTTACTGAGTAGTAATTTAATGGGAACTTGTTCTTCACAGTCTATTCTGTAACCTAGTGTTAATCTTTGACCTTTGGGTTATTAACTTCTTTTAGGATCCTTTCTCAACAAGGAGGGAGGGGGGGGGGAGACTTATTCGGTTATTTTCATTTGTCTGTAAACATGATTTTATTGATTTTTCTATATGTTTTGATGTTGTAAAAGTCTAATGATAAACAACAAAAAGAACTTAACATTGTGTGTTGGTCAGACCCATACCCAATTAACCATAGTTTTTCACGTTTGTGTGTCTTGTTGTCACATAATTGTGTGGGTGTTTTTAGTTTAACTTATATTTCTAGATACAGAGAGGTACAAGATTGTCATACTAAATATAGTCGTATAGATAGGCTGGATTAGAAAAACTACTCATTCCATAGACAGATCTTTCCTTAAATTATTCACTCGTGAAATTTATTTCTTACACCTTTATTCTCACATATTTACCACTATCACCTCTGCTCAGACGGGACCATAAATATCTTCGAACCTATCTAAAATTTACGACAAGCACATCAACTTACATCATGAATCATATCAAGAAACACCTGAAATAAAATGAGGACAAAAAAAGTGAGTATGCTTTTCTGAACAGTCTTTTGAAAGTCGATGGAAAAAATACTAACCCCGGGAGATTTCACCGTGAATGTTCCTCGATATAATTTTTTCGAAATATGCAAATGAGAAAAAAAGTTGTTCACGATATTTATATAGCTTCCGATTAATAAGATGTTTAGACGGACATTAAAATCATCACAGTCCTCATGATGATTGTTTCACCATTTACGTAAAGACAGATTATTGCGCAAATTAAACCGCAAGAAGATTAAACTGTCTGTGTTGCAGTCAAGTTTATGATTCTAACTTATTGTTTGGATTGGAATAACCAGATCGTTATTTCATTCATCTGTTGTGAACTCAGTAAGTTGAGTAGATCCTCATCAAATAACTCACTTAAATATTAAGGTCAAGGGCGATTTGACTACGAGGTTTATAAATCCAAAAAAAAAAAAAAAAGCAAAAAAAAAAAAAAAAAAAAATTAAAACTAAATCACGTTGTCACATACCTGGAGAGAAATCGCGGACACTATACTGTACTATACTATACTATACTATACTATACTATACTATACTATACTATACTATACTATACTATACTATACTATACTATACTATACTATACTATACTATACTATACTATACTATACTATACTATACTATACTATACTATACTATACTATACCATACCATACCATACTACACCATACCATACTATACCATACCATATCATATATAATTACCATACCCCACCCTACCCTACTCTACCGTACCGTACCGTGCCGTACTGTACTGTACTGTACTGTTCTTCCTTCTTCCATCCTTAGCCGCCAACCGGCAAAGCAGTATGTGGCCAGTACGCCTAGTGGCGTCTTAGGGCAACAACAAATTGATCAATCTATCGCTGTTTCCACCACGCCTAGTGGCGTCTTTGTGGAACAAAAACAGACCAAACAATCTATCGCTGTTTCCGTAATCAGATTGGTTGGCAAGCAGGTGATCAGCCCACTGTGCGAAGTTTTTACGGGATGGGGTAAACAGCCCCATGCCCAAACCCTCCTTAGTCGCTTTTTACGACATGCGTGGTAGGGTGCAGTGTTACTATTCTTTGCTCCCCTTTCAGGCCCCGGCAACACACGGGTGGTACTGTACTGTACTGTACTATATTATACTATACTATACTACTTACTTACTTAGTCGTTCCCCTTCTACCGTGAGGTGTAGAGGTTTGGAAGAGAGAGCGCCAGACTATCCTATCGGTTGTCTTCCTCCTGGTCTGGTTCCATTCTAGTCCTCGGTCCTTCAAAGATTGTCTAATGTTGTCCTCCCAGCGGACTCTGGGTCGTCCTGGGGGTCTGGATCCTTGGCTCTTTGTTTCCCATGCTTGTCGTGGTAGCCGATCTTCTCCCATTCTGCAGACATGGCCAAACCATCTTAGTTGGGACTGTTCTACTTGGGTCTGCAGGGGGTGAGATTTAAGGCCTTGATGTATCGTCTGGTTGCGTACCATGTCTCTTCTTGTTACTTCAACCACCTTCCACAGATACCTCATTTCTGAGGTTTGGATCTGACTTTTGTGGGTTGTAGTCATTGCCCATGACTCGCATCCATATGTCAAGACTGGGACATAGGTAGAGCGGTATACAGCCATCTTCGTTTTCTTACCAACCTCTCTCTTGCTGAGGAATCCTCGATTTATGGCCCGAAAAAGTCTCCTAGCTGCTGCTTTTCGAGTGGCCAACTCTTCTTTGATGCCTCCCTTTCGGTCAATAATAGCCCTGAGGTATTTAAAGTGGTCTACCTGCTCCAGGACCTGTTCTCCCAGCTTAATCTGATGTCTTCTTTCTTCTCGTGATATCACTATTTTATACTATACTATACTATACTATACTATACTATACTATACTATACTATACTATACTATACTATACTATACTATACTGTACTGTACTGTACTGTACTGTACTGTACTGTACTGTACTGCACTGTACTGTACTATATTATAATAATAATAATAGCCCATTCAGTCATAACTGACTATGGGAATGCGCCCCTGAGGTGACAGCCCTTAGCTGCTTATTTCCCTGAACTTACTTTCGATGTTTTCTCCTCTTTTCGGCTTGTTGTGTGAGCTTCTTTTCGCCCTGTCTGGGGTGGCGCCGTAAATAGCATCGCCTCTTTGTGCTATCGGCAGCTTCATCCTCCCACGTTGCTGGATGTATGTCCAGTGCCCTCATATCTCTCATGCACACATCTTTGAATCTCAGCTGCGTTCGCCCAACTGTTCTTTTGCCATCTGCTAGTTGCCCGTAGAAGATATCTTTCGGGATGCGACCATCTTCCATGCGGCGGACATGGCCAAGCCAGCGAAGCCTGCGCTGTCTAAGCAGTGTATACATGCTTTGAAGGCCAGCACGTGACAACACCTCGACATTTGTAACTTTATCTTTCCACGAGATGCCGAGAATGTGACGTAGACACCGAAAATTGAAGGTGTTGAGCCTTCTTTCTTGCTTAGCATAGGTCGTCTAGATCTCGCTGCCATATAGGAGAGTGCTGGTGACGCAGGCGTTATATACCGCAGCCTTGGTCTTCGTTGTGAGTTTGGAGTTTCCCAAACACGCGATGTGAGGCGGGCAAAGGTAGTTGCAGCTTTGCCAATGCGGCGGTCAATTTCTGTTTCCAGTGACAGTTTGTCGTTGATGGTAGATGTGATAGAGTTATTGTGATTTTATTTTCCACAGGCCCAATTCTTCTTCTTCATGTAATTAATTGAGTTTATTCTTTTCCTCTAGGCAATTAGTTGCGGTTTTTATGAGGAATTACTGTGGGGTTTAATTTTAATATCCGCATGTCTTCTTTTCTTTGTAAAATAATAGTGTTCATTTTTATTTCATTGGGAGTTGAGCGCGTAAGTATACTGGGGCGTATTAAAAACGCACCACTATTATATATACTGATGCCGAGAAGCTGGGACAAAAAGTGTGGGAATGGATTTTCCCCGTATTTGTCATGAGGTAGAAAGCGAATGGCTGCTGGAATGGAAAGTGCATGATTCAGCCCACGGGTTTGTGTACAGACTACATGAAAACAATGAAAGTTACACGTGCAACACGATTCCCAACAGCTATGACCCTGAAAATGTGTACGCGTTGTGGCAGTATACTCGGTATAAAAAGGTCGTTGAGACAAAACACCTAGTACATGTGCTTGAAATGCAACGACTATCTGAAAACGACCGCCAACGAGCCATTGGTATGTTGGAGACCGGAATGAGCTCGCGGGCCATTGCCAGAAGGATGAATTGCCACCACAGCACTATTGTACGTCTCAATGAACGTTACGGAACCACTGGCACTTCCCGGGATAGAATTCGGAGTGGCCAACCACGAGTTACTACCCCTGCGCAAGATCGTCATATTGTGCAGAGTCACCTAAGGAATCGTTCTCTCCTGGCAAGTCAAACATCAAGAGCAATAGTGGGTAGACGTGGGCAAGTCTCTCGAATGACAGTCATACGACGACTCAGAGATACAGGCCTTACTGCAAGACGACCTTATGTTGGGCCTAACTTGACTCACAGACATCGTCAGCAGCGCCTGCAATGGGCAGAGCAAAATGTCAGATGGACTAGACTGCAGTGGAATGCTGTTACGTGCAGTCTTTGATATCTTACAATATTATACATAGGTAATTTTTTAGTGCTTAAGGGAAAGTCATTATTGAGTTACTTCCCTTGAACTCCGCGGATAAATACATTTTTACTGCGATTTATTCGTTGTTTGGGTAATAATAGATTGTTCTTGCTTCAGAATATCTATGGCCTGAATTTATGTGTATTGTTTGTCTGAGTAGGACAAGTCTGTCTTATATCTGTATATCTTTACATATCTAGGTCGAACTATATGTTCTGTTGTCTCTAGAGAGGTCAAAGGCTATTCGGCGGATGTGTCGCTTGAGTGGGGTGATTTGGCTTCGTCCTGATAGGGAATGTGTGTGTTTTTGCTATGTCGGCTTGATGCCTTGAAAAGTGATCTCAGTGGTTTTGGGGAAAGTGATAGTCGTCTAGACCTATCGTGTATGCTTTACCCCAGTGTTTATTCATCTTGCCAAGGAATGGCAGTTTCATATTCCCTCTACCAAGGTAATCAAAGATACTCTTATGAACTCTCGATCGAAGCCACCATTGTCGATAATTACGATTTGAATGTTTAAGAGAATATATTTGACTCGATGAAAAACGACTTCGATTCCTAGCAGCACTATATTCTGTAGAATGCAGTCTATTGTTCATGACCAAATCTACAGAGCAACGAAATGTTGTATGAATGACTAACTTTAGAACAGATTCATTATCTGTATTCAAACGTGAGTGACAGTTCACGAGTGGAGCCATCTTGGAACCAAAACATGTAGGACTTTCAAGAAGAGAAAAGGGATGCCCGTATTATCGCTTGATCAGTCCAGAGATCACTGCTACACATGAGAACCCATTGTTAGTGGTTCAATATTATTATATGGAAAAATATGTGCTGAACATTATGTTGAAGAATCGTTGCTAAACGAGATTAGGTTTAGAAGTCATCTGAAATATTGTTTACAAGCTGACGTGCTCAGTCAGTGACGTCAGATGATATATGTATGGGCGATACTGAGTGCTTGGCTATTGACAGTCCATTATACCATTATTCTACATGAGTGCCCATGTAACATTGCAAGACCATTTGTCCACTGTACTATGATGTATTATGGCAACCTGTGATTTGTCACTATCTGTGCTGTCGAGTGTGTACGTCCAATTAAACTTTAGAAAAGGTACACAGTCGTTGGTGTCGATGACTTCCGGTCATACATGAGTGTGAGAAGAGAACATTTGTCAACAACACGAACCCTTATCATCATTCGCACATTATACACTCCATCCATGTCTACACAACACTGCGTAGGTCAAGTTGACATTCCATACACTACAGTGGGGCAGGCAACACCATAGGGATCTTGTCAACTGATGATGATAGACGCCTGTCTTCCCGCCTAGGAGTGTTCTGGTGTACTTTATCAACATATATTATATCCAACTAAATATCAACTTTATCAACTGGTGGACCTGCTTTCTGGGTTTGACCTCGCAGAAATTCAGAAGTCAACAGATTACCGATACCAGACCGTTTCCTGTGGCTGATACGACACACTTGCAGTATTGGTTTGCTCTTTGTCAACGCTTCGTCACGTGACCTGTCAAGTGAATGCAGTATGTAGGTCAGCGTTGTTGACATTTTTTACATTAGACATTATAGAGTTTCACAGAACAGTTGGATCAATTCTTGTCAGTGTTAACAGAAAGACAGTATTTGTGAACTAAGAAGTCCTGGTTTCATCGATGGATCTTCTTGTTTGCCATATATGAACTTTAATATTTAAGGCCAGAATGTTTAATTGAATAAAGTGGCAGTTTGTTTGTTTTCATGAAAAATAACTTTGCCATTACTGTAAGACTGAGCCTATTTTGCAACACATACTATCATACACATAATTTATATATATTTATGTTTACATGTTATTTGTTTGTATAGTATGTTAGTTTCTATGTCAGCGGGTTGTGTTTAAGGTTGGGCGGCGTCCTCACAACAGAGTATCCCACGTCATAGAGGGTCCGTTGTGGGCGTTTTCTATAGGTGCAATTTTCTTGATTGAAAATTTGCTGCGACAACTGTTGCTTTTGTGTTAGCTGTGAAGTCTGTAATTATTGTTATTTTTGTAATATTTCTTTGTTCTTTAGTTTTGTTTTGATTTGTTTGTAATTTGTTGGTCTAACCTTTTCTATCTTTCAGTTCTATTCATAATTTATATTCATATATTGTGACGTCATTTGTGTTGTTATTCTTTGCAGATTCAGTGATTATCTTCATTGATTTCCCTATTTGATTTATTTTGATTTCTGCAAACGTTCTTGTATTGTCAGTCCTATTTGTACTTTATGTATTCTGTTGGTTGACATATGTTTTATATGGGTATATTTCATAAGACACAATTGCCTGTGCACTGCACTTGGATTATGGTATAGACCAGTACCTGATTATTATTACTATTATACAAGACCTTATTAAAGGCTTGTGACCCACAGATATTGGGATAGTATACTGATTAATCAGGTCATTGAGAACTTGGGGTATTATTATTGATTCAGGTGATTAGTATTATTGTTAGGCATCATGTCTACTCTAGATTATTTCATTACTCAAGGGAAAGCTCTTGATAAGACTGGTCAACAATTAGAACAATGGGCAGTTGCTCAATATGACAAAGCATTAGCTGCAGAAGAGAAAAGATTAGCTGCAGAAGAGAAAAGATTAGCTGCAGAAGAAAGAAAAGCTATGGCGGAAGAGAAAAGATTAGAAAAAGAAGCTGAGGCTGCTGCTGAACAAAAGAAATTGCAGATGCAGGTAGAGGAAAGGAGATTTGAAGCTGAACAAAAAAAATTGGAAAGAGAAGCTGCGGCTGAACAAAAAAGATTAGACAGTGAAGCTGAACAAAAAAGATTAGACAGTGAAGCTGAACAAAAAAAATTGGAAAGAGAAGCTGCGGCTGAACAAAAAAGATTAGACAGGGAGGCTGAACAAAAAAGATTAGATGCTGAAGAGAAAAAAGCAATAAGAGAACATGAATTTGAGTTGGAGAAATTGAGATTGACAAGTATGAGTAATGTTAATCAGGCATCTAGTGGTAATGGTAAACCTTCTACTTACAAGGTTAAGGTTCCACCGTTCAATCAGTCCAGTGACGATATTACATTCTGGCTGGATAGATTTGAACGTTCTTGTCGTACACATAATGTGGATAAATCACAATACGCTAATCAATTATCAGAAAACTTGAAAGGTGAATCTTTGACTAGATTATGCCTTGTAGGAGAAGCAGATAAGGATAATTATGATGTCATTAGGGCGGCTTTGATAAAAAAATATCAGCTAAGTGAGGAAGGCTATCGCCTTTTATTTAAGACGATGGTACCTGAGACGGGGGTAGAATTCTCAGAATTCACTGCAAAGGCACGTCTCACAGTTGATCGTTGGATTGAGCTTTCCAAAACAGAAAAAACGTATGAAGGACTTATGGATTTGTTGCTCAGAGATAAGATTATGTCATGTGTGAACAAACCTTTCCTTGAATTTATACATGAGCGTAAACCTAAATCTCTAAAAGAAATGGAAGAATATTGTTCCCAATATGTCACTGCACACCCCGACGTGACTTTTGGCAACACTAAGATTAAGGAGAGTATGCCAGTTGCTTCAGCAACACCATACAATCCCAATTATTCACACAGATTTCAGGGACCTCAAAACAGATTTGATAAAAAAGGTAACCATAATAGTTATCAAAACCAAGGTAACCAATCATTTCAGGGTTCTTCTTCAAAGAACTGGAGACGACCTGATAGCTCTCGACACAGGGGTGGTCATAATTATAGGAATTTCCGTAGAGGAAGTAATTATAGAAACTATCAGGGTTATCCGTCTTGGAGTCAACAAGATCATAATTACAGAGATACTCATTATAATGAATATGATAATGGTAACCAAGGGTACTATGACTCAAACCCAAATAGGGGTTACAATAGAGGTAACAATAACTACAGAGGTGATAATAACCGAGGTAGATCTCAATACAAAAGACATAAACCACATTTTCAGGCAAACTCTGCACAACAAGAGTCCCATGAAGCCTATAAACAGAGTAAAGATAATAATGATGCTAGTAATATGGCATGTGCCGCTTTTGATTTTGGGAGAGCATCTCAGTGCCCCCAATGCAAAACGTTATTTGAGCCAACCACAGTGACTACTTTAAGCTGTGGCCATCCTCTTCCTGCTCTTCCAGCATCAGTCGCGCATGATGGAAGAGGGTCTCTTGTCTTACATAAGGGTTTAGTGAATAACAATCCAGTCTCTGTGCTATTTGATTCTGGATGCACCACAATTGGTGTTAGGCAGTCACTCGTAGATCCTTCCCGTGCCACTGGACAAGTAGTCAAATGTGTAACATTTGGCGGCACATTAGAGAAATACTCTACCGCTATCATTAGGATTGCTACTCCTTTCTTTACAGGAGATGTACACGCATGTCTTCTTCCGAATCCGATCGCTGACCTCATCATCGGTCGCATTCATGGAGTCAAGGAATGCACTCCGCAACAAATTTCCACTTGGGAAAGGCAAAACATGCAGATTGCTAACGCTGTAGTCACTAGAGCTCAGGCTCTTAATGTGCCTCAAACTTCATCTACTGAAGATAATGAAGTGCATAACCAAGATAATCCCTTGGTAATTTCTCGTGACTCGTTTATAAAACAGCAAGAAGATGATCCCACTCTGAAGAAATTCTTCATTCTTGCAACTAAAGGTGATCCGAATAAGGACACAAGTCGTAAATCGTGGATTACAAAGAAGAATGGCGTACTTGTACGTATGGTTCAAGACTCCATTACGTCAAGTCATTCTCAAATCCTGGTTCCCAAGAATTTGAGAGTTAAAATTTTGCAGCACGCTCACGACTCTCAGTGTGCTGGACACATGGGTTTTTCCCGTACTAAGTCAAGAGTCCTTGCGGCTTTCTTTTGGCCATTGGTAAACAAGGACATACGGATTTATTGTCGATCTTGTAAAGTATGTCAGGAAGTTAAATCCAAAGGTCCACGGCATGCTGCACCCATTCAGGCGGCGGACATTCCTATTCGGCCGTTTCAAAAAATGGCCATAGACATTATTGGTCCATTTAAGATCAAGTCTGCCAGAGGACATCAGTTTATCCTGACGTGTGTTGATATGTGCACACGTTGGCCAGAGGCTATTCCTCTGAAGAGCATTACTACTGCTGATATTGCAGATGCTCTTTGGCTTATATTTTCTCGTCTGGGGTTCCCCGGAGAGATATTGTCAGACCATGGCACCCAACTAATATCAGATACCATGTCTCAAGTAATGTCTACCCTGCAGATAGATAGATCTTTAAGTAGTATCTACCATCCAATGTCTAATGGTATGGTCGAACGCCTTAATAGAACACTTAAAAACTTACTGGGGAAGATAACTGAGGATCATCCTCAAGACTGGGACAGAGTTTTACCTGCGGCCCTCTTCGCTTACAGAGAGGTACCCAATGAACATACGGGATTTTCTCCCTTTGAACTCGTCTTTGGCGCGCGTCCGCGTGGCCCTATGTCGTTGCTTCACGATCTCATAACATCTGACAATATTGACGATGACACAAAGTCATCCTACGAATATGTCATCGCGTTGAGACAAAAGATTATCGAAGCATGCAAATTAGCAACTTCTTCTTCTGAATTTGCGAAACAGAAGGCAAGGCAATTTGCCAATAAGAAGAGATGCTTACGACAACTTTGTCCTGGTGACAAAGCATTTGTATTACTACCTTGTAGGGAAAACAGATTGCTTATTTCTTGGAAAGGTCCGTACGATATAATATCGAAAATTTCCGATGTCGACTATATTGTCGATATTGATGGGAAGCATAAAACCTTCCACATCAATATGCTTACTGAATTCCATGAACGTCCGGATTATTTGCAACCCATTTTCCAAGCAACGGACAATTCTCCAGTACCACATGGTCATTACTCATCACTGTCCGTGATACAGGATGAGGAAACAAGTTGTTCAGATGTAAATCTTCCTCTTCCAATGATCCCACTTCATTCCAGTGAATCATGGAAGAACGTTACTGTCTCTCCTGATTTGTCTCTAGGAGAACAGCGACAAGTTTCAACTATGTTGCAAACATTTCAGGATGTACTCACTGACATCCCTGGACAAACTAATGTCATTCAACATGACATTGTGCTAACTGACCATACTCCTATTAGGGTTAGACCTTATCCTATACCTATACATTTCCAAGCACAGGTCGAGAAAGAGTTGGATGTGATGATAGATTTGAAAATAATCGAACCATCCACCTCTGCGTATTCTTCGCCGATGGTTATTGTGCGTAAAAAAGACAATAACATACGTCTTTGCGTTGACTATCGAAAATTGAATCAAGTAACGAAGTTCGATGCCGAACCTATGCCTTTACTGGAAGAGCTACTTACTCGACTCTCCAAATCTCATTTTTTCACTAAACTTGATTTGTCTAAGGGATATTGGCAAGTTCCTTTATCTGAACGCGCCAAACCTCTCACGGCTTTTTCAACACCTAGAGGTTTGTTCCAATGGAATTTTATGCCTTTCGGTCTTATGAACGCACCAGCTACGTTCGTACGCATGATGCGCCGAATCCTATCTTATCGGTCAGATGTCATTGCATATCTAGACGACATCTGTCTTTTCAGCGATACTTGGGAAGATCACTATTCAGGGTTAGATGAATTGCTGTCTACTTTGCGTGAGCACAACCTGACAGCGAAACCCTCTAAAGCCTATATTGGTTTTAGCGAAATTTCTTTCCTAGGCCACCGAGTTGGTCATGGTTTCCTAAAGACAGAGGACCATAATACTAGTAAGATACTTAACATCTCAATCCCTAAGACTAAAAAACAGGTGAGAAGTCTGTTAGGTCTTATTCAATTTTATGGCAGATTCATTCAGAATCTATCCTCTATCATGGCACCTCTCTCAACACTTCTAAAGAAAGGTTCGCCTAATGTGGTCCACTGGTCTCAGGAATGCCAATGCTCTCTGGATAAGATTAAAACACTATTTTCAACACCACCTATTTTAGTGCTACCCACTAAAGATAAGACATTCGTTCTTCGTAGTGACGCTTCATCCACTGGGATTGGAGCGGCACTAATGCAAGAGTACTCTGGAACTCTGCATCCTGTAATGTATATTTCCAGAAAACTTAATGCGGCAGAAAGGAATTATTCGGTTTTAGACCGTGAGCTATTAGCTATGGTTTGGTCGATCCTCAAACTACAGAGATTCCTACTAGGCGCACATTTCATAGTAGAAACAGACCAAAAAGCTCTTACTGCTATACAGAGTAAGAATTTGAAGAGCTCGAGGTCTACTCGATATGCAATTGCTCTTCAACCTTTTCATTTCTCTGTGCGAGCTATTCGGGGATCAGATAATGTGATGGCAGACATTCTGTCAAGATGCCCACATGATTCCACATAACTATTAGGGCTTAGACTTCTTGATATGTCTAGTTCTATAGTAGTTCCTTTTCTATATCATGATAGATACACATTTGTAATTTAATAATATAATGATTGTATCACTACATAGCGGTTCATGTATGTTTATTCACCGCTGTGCTTTGATGATTTTTACTTCATAAATCATAAATTTAAGATATCTAATACGTAGTGATGATATGAATTTTTTTAGGCATTGTGTAATTGCCAGAATTGTATTATACTTTGATGACACCTTCCTGGAAAAATATACTTGTAGAGAAATAATTTCTCTCAGTTTATGAGACACATTCTCACCAGTCGCTCCATAAGTCGACTTAGCCTCATATTAGGCGTTATAGGTATTCCTGATATTTTCATCTGCGCATTATTCATGCGTTGTGAGCCTATTGTACGTTGCTCCTAGATGTATTTCAAAAAAAAAAAATGTTCCATTTTTTTTTTCCCGGGAGGTGTGGTAAGACTGTTACGTGCAGTCTTTGATATCTTACAATATTATACATAGGTAATTTTTTAGTGCTTAAGGGAAAGTCATTATTGAGTTACTTCCCTTGAACTCCGCGGATAAATACATTTTTACTGCGATTTATTCGTTGTTTGGGTAATAATAGATTGTTCTTGCTTCAGAATATCTATGGCCTGAATTTATGTGTATTGTTTGTCTGAGTAGGACAAGTCTGTCTTATATCTGTATATCTTTACATATCTAGGTCGAACTATATGTTCTGTTGTCTCTAGAGAGGTCAAAGGCTATTCGGCGGATGTGTCGCTTGAGTGGGGTGATTTGGCTTCGTCCTGATAGGGAATGTGTGTGTTTTGCTATGTCGGCTTGATGCCTTGAAAAGTGATCTCAGTGGTTTTGGGGAAAGTGATAGTCGTCTAGACCTATCGTGTATGCTTTACCCCAGTGTTTATTCATCTTGCCAAGGAATGGCAGTTTCATATTCCCTCTACCAAGGTAATCAAAGATACTCTTATGAACTCTCGATCGAAGCCACCATTGTCGATAATTACGATTTGAATGTTTAAGAGAATATATTTGACTCGATGAAAAACGACTTCGATTCCTAGCAGCACTATATTCTGTAGAATGCAGTCTATTGTTCATGACCAAATCTACAGAGCAACGAAATGTTGTATGAATGACTAACTTTAGAACAGATTCATTATCTGTATTCAAACGTGAGTGACAGTTCACGAGTGGAGCCATCTTGGAACCAAAACATGTAGGACTTTCAAGAAGAGAAAAGGGATGCCCGTATTATCGCTTGATCAGTCCAGAGATCACTGCTACACATGAGAACCCATTGTTAGTGGTTCAATATTATTATATGGAAAAATATGTGCTGAACATTATGTTGAAGAATCGTTGCTAAACGAGATTAGGTTTAGAAGTCATCTGAAATATTGTTTACAAGCTGACGTGCTCAGTCAGTGACGTCAGATGATATATGTATGGGCGATACTGAGTGCTTGGCTATTGACAGTCCATTATACCATTATTCTACATGAGTGCCCATGTAACATTGCAAGACCATTTGTCCACTGTACTATGATGTATTATGGCAACCTGTGATTTGTCACTATCTGTGCTGTCGAGTGTGTACGTCCAATTAAACTTTAGAAAAGGTACACAGTCGTTGGTGTCGATGACTTCCGGTCATACATGAGTGTGAGAAGAGAACATTTGTCAACAACACGAACCCTTATCATCATTCGCACATTATACACTCCATCCATGTCTACACAACACTGCGTAGGTCAAGTTGACATTCCATACACTACAGTGGGGCAGGCAACACCATAGGGATCTTGTCAACTGATGATGATAGACGCCTGTCTTCCCGCCTAGGAGTGTTCTGGTGTACTTTATCAACATATATTATATCCAACTAAATATCAACTTTATCAAATGCTGTCCTATTCACAGACGAGAGCAGATTCAACATATCCTTTGCTGATGGACGTATGCGGATTTGGCGACGGTGTGGAGAGCGCTTTGCAGATTGTTGTCTTCGTCAGCACAACCGATTTGGAGGTGGCAGTATTCACATTTGGGGATGATTCAGTTTTCACCATCGCTTGCCTCTTCACGTCTTCCGTGGGAATGTTAATGCTGTGACATATTGATAAAGCTGGTACTGGTGTTGATAAAGGCTTGTTTCTTTCTGCTTCGTAACTGGGTATACATCAGTGCACGTTGTAAAGGTGTATTGGTGTAATTGGTCAACTCTAATAACCGGGCACAGTGTCAGGTATATATGTCACCTTGTCCTGGGATACAATGAGGCCCCGACAAGAATACAGTGTTGACAATGAGTGTTGCAATGAATGTCAATACGCGAATGTGTAGACTGTTCTGTGAAGTTGACTGATGGTTCAAACACTCATTCATGCATATTTAGAAGTTACTTATTCAAACCACTGTAGACGTTTCAATAGTTTAATTTGACACACACACTTGACAGAACGGGTACAGTTACAGCAACACAGGTCGACATCAATAGCATAGTGTTGACCCACGGTGTACAATAATAAATTGGCATTCATGTTGAGGAAAATCACAATGGAACATCAGTATATAACCATTCAGAGTTCCATAACGTATATAAATATTCATCAGGCTTTACTGACTGATCATGTCAGTTAATATACAAAGTTCCAACCTGATTCTTAGACCGAACCTCTTTAGCATAAACGTAACTTGCACTCTAGCGAAGATTCCGTTAAATACAGTTCAGCCAATATTTTCTGAGAAAACCTTAAACTACCAATAGTAGGTTTTCCTTTCATAAGTATGATCTCTTTGTCATCTCCTGATAATAAGGGCGTCCCTGTTCTCTGGTAAATGATCAACAATACATAGCATTCAAAAATGGCTTCTAGACTTGTAAACATCGTTCACCATAACGATGTACGACAAAGCTCCAATAAAGTTTCAATTCATGAATATCAAAGTTTCCACAAGCATCAGCATAATCTGTCCTCATAATTGCTGTATAGAAACATAATCAGTGCTGCTAGATAATATGTCGATCTGACATACTGACATAGGTAGATTCATGTAAACGTCTGCCCATCTTAAGCCTAGGAATGAACGAAGTCAGCGAAAGTACGTTTACCTTAGCATAAGAATACACTAGCAAGCACAAAAACGCTCTTCTCCTCGCGTTATGGAATGAACACTAGGGAACTCATGGATTTAACCATCTCGGAAGAAAATATCTTCGTTCCCATCATCAAAAGAGATCACAAACTCAGGGCAGGGCTAAGACATGACTTCCCGCCATAGGCTTCTACATCACCGAAGAACTCTCTAACCTATCTTCATCCGCCGAAAAGCACCTGATCCCAAAGATATAGTACAAGAAAAATAGTTCCACCAAAACATACTAAGATATCAGGATATAAGACATACTCGTCCTACATAGACAAGAACTTCACATAGATTCGGGCCATAGACATTCTGAAGCAAGAACAATCTATTCCTAACCAAACACAGAATAGATTAAAGTAAGTCTAGATTCCTCCGCTGAGTTCGATTTTTAAGAACGATACAAAGAGCGATAACTCACAGAATGAATACCCATCGCCTAATCTGAGTTCTGTCCCTTTAGACCGAAAAACGTGCATTCAAAGATAAATATATTTTTATCAGACAAATAAATACATTTTACATTTGTATGCGTAATCCGTGCGTCACCAAAGAATATGTGCGCAACAGATTACCAAACCCCCCACCCGGGAAAAAAAAAATGAAAATAATTTATTTTTTCATCTGAGAGCAACATACAATAGGCTCCCAACGCATAAATATTGCGCAGATGAGAAATATCTGGAATTATTTAAGCCAGATTAATGCAAAGTCGAAATATAGATCGACTGATGAGAATACAACTCAATCTCTCAGAGAAAGCATTTCTCTTAAGCATAAATGTTTCCAGGGAGGTGTCACCAACGCATACTATTATACTTGCAATGACACAATGCTTATAACAATTTCAGTTTAAGCATTCTAAGTACATGATTGACAAAAAGAAAAATCATCAACGAGTACCGGTGAATATATATATATATCAATGAACGTAGTATCATTACGAATTACAATGTGTATCTATCTTGATATAGAAAAGAAGAATCTGTTGTCGAGTTGGAAGTGTTAAGAAGTCCAAGACTCAACAGTTAAGTGGAATCATGAGGGCTTCTAGACAGAATGTCTGCCATCACATTATCTGATCCACGGATAGCTCGTACCGAAAAATGAAAAGGTTGAAGAGCAATTGCATATCGAGTAGACCTCGAACTCTTCAAATTTTTACTCTGTATAGCCGTAAGAGCTTTCTGATCGGTTTCTACTATGAAATGTGCGCCTAGAAGGAATCTTTGTAATTTGAGAATTGACCATACCATAGACAATAGTTCACGGTCTAAGACCGAATAATTCCTTTCTGCAGCATTAAGCTTTCTGGAAATATACATTACAGGATGCAGAGTTCCAGAGTACTCTTGCATTAGTGCCGCTCCAATCCCAGTGGATGAAGCGTCACTACGAAGAACAAATGTCTTATCTTTAGTAGGTAACACTAAAATAGGTGCAGTAGAAAACATAGTTTTGATCTTATCCAAAGAGGATTGACATTCTTGAGTCCAATGGACTATATTAGGAGACCCTTTCTTTAGCAAGGAAGAAAGAGGTGCCATGATCGAGGACAGATTCGGAATGAATCGTCCATAAAATTGTATGAGACCTAAGAGACTTCGCACTTGCTTTTTAGTCTTAGGAATAGAAATGTTAAGTATTTTACTTGTATTATGGTCCTCTGTCTTTAGGAAACCATGACCCACTCGATGACCTAAGAAAGAAATTTCGCTAAAACCAATGCAGGCTTCAGAGGGTTTCGCTGTCAGGTTATACTCGCGTAGAGTAGATAGTAATTCAACTAACCCTGAATAGTGATCTTCCCAAGTATCGCTGAAAAAACAGACGTCGTCTAGATACGCGATGACATCTGACCGATAAGATAGAATTCGACGCATCATGCGTACGAATGTAGCTGGTGCGTTCATAAAGCCGAAAGGCATGAAATTCCATTGAAAAAGGCCTCTAGGTGTAGAAAAAGCAGTAAAAGGTTTGGCGCGTTCAGATAGAGGAACTTGCCAATATCCTTTAGACAAATCTAGTTTAGTGAAAAAATGAGATTTAGAAAGCCTGGTAAGTAGCTCTTCTAGTAAAGGCATAGGTTCAGCATCAAACTTCGTGACTTGATTCAATTTGCGATAGTCAACGCAAAGACGTATGTTATTGTCTTTTTTCCGGACAATAACCATCGGCGAAGAATACGCAGAAGTGGATGGTTCAATTATTTTTAAATCTATCATCTCATCCAACTCCTTCTCAATCTGTGCTTGAAAATGTATAGGAATAGGATAAGGCCTGACTCTAATAAGATTATGGTCAGTTAGAATAATGTCATGTTCAATGACATGAGTTTGTCCAGGAATGTCAGTAAGGACATCCTGAAATGTTTGTAACATAGCCGAAACTTGTCGCTGTTCTCCTAGAGATAAATCCGGAGAAACAGTAACGTTTTTCCATGATTCACTAGAATGAAGTGGAATCATCGGAAGCTGAAGATTAACATCCGAAAAACTTGTTTCCTCATCCTGTATTACAGACAGTGATGAGTAATGACCATGTTGGACTGGTGAATCGTCCGTTGCCTGGAAAATAGGCTGTAAATAATCCGGACGTTCATGGAATTCCGTAAGCATATTGATGTGGAAGGTTTTATGCTTCCCATCAATATCGACAATGTAGTCAACATCAGAAATTTTCGAGATTATATCGTACGGACCTTTCCATGAAATAAGAAGTCTGTTTTCCCTACAAGGTAGCAAAACAAATGCTTTGTCACCAGGACAAAGTTGTCGTAAGGTTCTTTTCTTATTGGCAAATTGTCTTGCTTTCTGCTTAGCAAATTCAGAAGAAGAAGTTGCCAATTTGCATGCTTCGATAATCTTTTTCCTCAGCGCGATGACATATTCATAAGAAGATTTCGTGTCATCGGTAATATTATCAGCGGTTATGAGATCATGAAGCAAAGACATAGGGCCGCGCGGTCGCGCGCCAAAGACAAGTTCAAAGGGAGAAAATCCTGTATGTTCATTGGGGACCTCTCTGTAAGCGAAGAGGGCCGCGGGTAAAACCCTATCCCAATCTTGAGGATGATCCTCAGTTATCTTCCCTAATAAGTTCTTGAGTGTTCTATTTAGCCGTTCGACCATCCCATTGGACATAGGATGATAGATACTACTCAAAGATCTCTCTATCTGCAGAGTCAACATCACTTGAGACATGGTATCCGATATTAGTTGGGTGCCATGGTCTGATAATATTTCTCCGGGGAATCCCAGACGAGAAAATATAAGCCAAAGAGCATCTGCAATGTCAGCAGTAGTAATGCGCTTCAGAGGAATAGCCTCTGGCCAACGTGTGCACATGTCTACACACGTTAAGATAAACTGATGTCCTCTAGCGGATTTGATCTTAAATGGACCAATGATATCTATCGCCATTTTCTGAAATGGTCGAATAGGAATGTCTGCAGCCTGAATAGGTGCAGCATGGCGTGGACCTTTGGATTTGACTTCTTGACATACTATACAAGATTGACAATAAATCCGTATGTCTTTGTTCACAAAAGGCCAAAAGAAAGCCGCAAGAACTCTTGTCTTTGTACGGGAAAAACCCATATGTCCAGCACACTGAGAGTCGTGTGCGTGTTGTAAGATTTTAACTCTCAAATTCTTGGGCACAAGAATCTGCGAATGACTTGACTTGTCAGAGTCTTGCACCATACGTACAAGTACGCCATTCTTCATTGTAATCCAAGATTTACGCTTTGTATCTTTATTCGGATCACCTTTCGTTGCAAGAGTAAAGAATTTCTTTAGAGTCGGATCCTCTTCTTGCTGTTTTATAAACGAGTCACGAGAAATTACCAAGGGATCATCTTGGTTATGCACTTCATTATCTTCAGTAGGTGAAGATTGAGGCACATTAAGAGCTTGAGCTCTAGTGACTACAGCATTAGCGGTTTGCATATTCTGTTTTTCCCAAACGGAAATTTGTTGTGGAGTGCATTCTTTGACTCCGTGAATACGACCGATGATAAGATCAGCGATCGGATTCGGCAGAAGACATGCGTGTACATCTCCTGTAAAGAAAGGAGTAGCAATGCTAATGATAGCAGTAGAGTATTTCTCTAAGGTGCCGCCAAATGTTACACATTTGACTACTTTTCCAGTGGCACAAGAAGGATCTACAAGCGACTGTCTAACACCAATTGTGGTGCATCCAGAATCAAAAAGAATTGAGACTGGATTGTCATTTACTAAACCTCTGTATAAGACAAGAGAACCTCTTCCATCATGCGCGACTGACGCAGGAAGAGCGGGAAGAGGATGGCCACAACTTAAAGTGGACACCATAGTTGGTTCAAATAATGTTTTGCATTGGGGTCACTGAGATGCTCTCCCAAAATCAAAAGCGGAACATGCCATATTATTAGCATCATTATTATCTTTAGTCTGTTTATAGGCTTCATGTGACTCTTGCTGTGCAGAGTTTGCTTGATAATGAGATTTATGTTTTTTGTATTGGGATCTACCTCGATTATTATTGCCTCTGTAATCATTATTATTCCCTCTATTGTAACCCCTATTTGGGTTTGAGTCATAATTCTCATGGTTACCATTATCATATTCATTATAATGAGTATCTCTATAATTATGGTCTTGTTGTCTCCATGATGGATGACTTGGATAATTTCTATACTGACTTCCTCTGCGGAAATTTCTATAATTATGGCCACCTCTGTATCGAGGGCTTTCAGCTTGTCTCCAGTTCTTCGCAGAAGAACCCTGAAATGACTGGTTTCCTTGGTTTTGATAACCATTATTGTTACCTTTTTTCCAAACTTGTTTTGTTGTCCCTGAAATTTGTGTGAATAATTAGGGTTGTATGGTGTTGCTGATGCAACAGGCATACTTTCTTTAATCTTAGTGTTGCTAAGAGTTATGTCAGGGTGTGCAGTGACGTATTGGTCACAATATTCTTGCATCTCTTTTAGTGTCTTGGATTTACTCTCATGTAGGAATTCCAAGAAAGGTTTATTAACACATGACATAATCTTGTCCCTGAGCAACAAGTCCATAAGGGCTTCATATGTCTTTTCTGTTTTGGACAACTCAATCCAACGATTAAATGTAAGACGTGTCCTTGCAATGAATTCTGAGAATTCCACCCCTGATTCAGGTACCATTTTCTTAAACAAAATTCGGTAACCTTCCTCAGTTAACTGATATTTTTTTAAATAAAGCTGCTCTAATAACATCATAATTATCCTTGTCAGACTCTTCAACCAAACTTAAACTAGTCAGAGAATCACCTTTCAAATTTTCCGACAATTGATTAGCATACTGTGATTTATCCACATTATGAGCTCGACAGGAGCGTTCAAAACGATCCAGCCAGAATGTAATATCGTCACTGGAAGGATTGAACGCTGGTACCTTGACCTTATAAGTAAAGGGTTTACCACTGTTACCATTTGACTGATTAACATTACTCATATTTGTCAATTTTAATTTTTCTAATTCAAATGTTAACAGTTCTTTTTGATGTTCATGTTCTCTCATTGCTTTTCTCTCCTCAGCCTCAGCTTCTAATCTTCTTTGCTCAGCCTCAGCTTCTAATCTTCTTTGCTCAGCCTCAGCTACTAATCTTCTTTGATCAGCCTCAGCTACTAATCTTCTTTGCTCAGCCTCAGCTTCTAATCTTCTTCGCTCAGCCTCAGCTTCTCTTTCTAATCTTTTTTGTTCAGCTTCAGATTCTCTTTGTAATCTTTTTTCTTCAGCTTCTAATTTCTTTTCTTCCATTTGAAGCTTTCTGTCCTCAGCAGCAGCTTTTCTCTCCTCAGCTTGCATCTGCAATCTTAAATTCTCAGCATCTATCTTCTTTTGTTCAACTTCTGCTTTCCATTTATTCTCCTCTTTTTGCTTTTTCTCTTCTGATTTTAATACCATTGCAAATTGAGCAGTTGCAAACTCCTCTAAATCCTTACCAGACTTATCAAGGGATTTCCCTTGTGCAATAAAGTATTCCAATGTAGACATGATGCCTAATAATGATAGCAATCAGTTGACACAAAAATGTAATCTATCTCCTAATAAACAGGAGCAAGTTCTCAATGAACTTAATTAATTAGCTCACAATCCCAATCTCTGTGGGAGACAAGCCTTACAAAGGTCTTGCATACTTCCTTGTAGAAAATTAATCATAACAAAGTACTGGTCTATACTATAACATACGTGTACTCAACTATCTCATATCATATGTCAACCAAAGACATTAACAAAGGACAAGCATAAAAGACAATATGAAAACAATTGCAGAAATCAACTAAGTCAAATAAAGAAATGAATGAAAATAATCACAGAATCTGTGACGACAACTGCAATGGAATCAACAAGACAAATAACGCCACAGTGTATAAACATAAATGGTGTATAAAACTAAATTATAGGACAGAGTAGATCTACAAATACAAACAAATCAAAACAAAACTAAAGAACAGAAAAAATATTACAAAAACAACGATGAAAAACGCGTCTTAACAACTAACAGAAATAGCAACATATGTTGCCAGCAAATTTCCAATAAAGAAAATTGCTCCCTATAGAACACTAATACAGGACCAATATGACTCGGTATATCCTATACTAGTCACCTCATCAACCACCCACGACATAGACACAACGAGAAACAAATAATATGCAAACATTAAACATAAATACATATATGTCATATAAATAGAATGCAATAGCATATGAATGCAATGTGTTGCAGAAAGAGTTTCAGTTCAGAAATATAATGGCACAGTTTCTGAATAAACAAAATGACCTGTCACTTTAATAAATACTAGATTTTTGATTTAAATTTATTACAGTGTTCAACAATATGAGCATCAGAAGATCCAACGATGAAAGTAGGACTTCTCAGCTTATTGTATTTCTTGCTAACACAATTAAATGTTCCCTTGTACACAACTTGCCGTGCTACGCTGTCTGTTCTATGTAATTATGCCTGTACGGAGACAAATGTCAACAAGCGGTGACCAAAATACAGTAATCGCTTCATAGGTCACGTGAGGAACTGTCAAACAAGTGTAGACTAACACTGCTGGTGTGTCGTATCAGGCGTCAGGGAAACGAACTGGTCTCAGTAGCTGTTAACTTCTGGCAATGTCTACTGTGCAGGTTAAGCCCAGAAATCTGGCCTACCACATTGATAAAGCTGGTACTGGTGTTGATAAAGGCTTGTTTCTTTCTGCTTCGTAACTGGGTATACATCAGTGCACGTTGTAAAGGTGTATTGGTGTAATTGGTCAACTCTAATAACCGGGCACAGTGTCAGGTATATAGTTGTAGAGAGTGGCCACCAGTTCTTACAGGCGGTCGGCAACTTAGTCCAACGGGTGGTTGAGAGCTTGATAGTCAATCGTGGTATCTGAGTTTACAGTTCATCATTTTTAGAGCATCGTGCCTTTGATGTTAAGTACGCGAATGTGGGTTTAAATTTCCTTGAGACCATGATAGTGATAACTGAATTCCCAAATGTTCATAGAGTATTGTCAACATTATTATATATTCAACTTCCAACGTTTCAGAGACTTGATAAGTCATTCCTTGAGTCCACATAAATTTAATATATCAATTCCATACACGAACAGTTCACACATGGTCATCATGAAGAATTATACATAATAATTGCAGTTCATACTTCATATATGATTCCTTTACAAATCAGTCCTTGTCTCATACATCTGAATTACTGTAGGCAGAACGACATAACTATATGCACGCGTGGTTGGAAAATCCAACGACCGACAGTGAGATTATGCGTCTGGCACTAGTATAACTAAAACGGACTGTTAATTCATCTCGACAAGGTTTAGTCAATTACTAACCTGTAACTTCATCTTTCTTCATCATAACAGTGGACTGACCCATGTCCATTATTTAATACAATATAATTGTGTGGCATTCCATGCCCGACACTATAAGAATATAAAGACACGTCTTCTCCGTTTGACGGTCATTAGAGAAAGGGTCCCGTCTCTTGGTTACCGTGCGTGACTACCAACGCTGAAACGTCACAGCGTTCACTAGGCTAATAATACTTTTACATTACATTAAACGTTGTAACCCCTAAAATCGCATGCTGCTAACCTCTAGCAGACAATGCCAATTAATCTACCGTAACAATTCCCTGTCCACCGGGGGAAAAAAAATCTATTAGATAGATTTTTTTTTAAAAAAACCTATCTGAATGAATATCAAAAAATTTAACAATATCAAAAAATTTAACCAAAAATGCGGCATATGGCC
The DNA here is from genome assembly GCA_024509875.1 of Oreohelix idahoensis. Classification (NCBI taxonomy): domain Eukaryota; kingdom Metazoa; phylum Mollusca; class Gastropoda; order Stylommatophora; family Oreohelicidae; genus Oreohelix; species Oreohelix idahoensis. Next base: position 79,839 of record JAMPIV010007001.1, on the reverse strand, counting down.
TACGATGTTCTGTCTAGAACAAATGTCGTGGTCATGTCGACTAACTAACAGTCATCTAATATATTAATGATCATATTATACATAAATGTTATACATAAATTTTATATGAACTAAAAGAGAATGGCTAATGTTGATATCTAATTAAATAATTAATTAACTTAAAATATGTCGCAATGAAATGTCACGTCAGACTAATCTAAAGAGTTAAAATTAAACTAATTAATTATACTGAGTGTGTAATAAGAATAAAGTTGTTGAAAATCTAATGTAAGAAAAATGAAAGGATATGTTAAAGAGAGAAATAAATAAATGAAGAATAAAGTAGAGAAGAAAAGTAATGTATAAATTTAACTTAGTTATGTGTGTTGGACATTAATTAAGTTTAGTATTAAGTTGTTAATACCTATCTAAATTAACTAATGTAAACAATAATGTAGGATGTAATGTATCCACATAATTATGAACTATATAATATAATAGTTACATACAATAACATTATCTAAGAATCATGTGAGTTCTTATCTTTTTCTTCTTTAATTTTTTTTTTCAAATTTCATTTCATTTTTTTTTTCATATTTATCTCACCTTTCATTTTAATTTCCATTATTTTAACGACTTAATTAAAATTAATTAAAGTTGGATATGATGATCCATCCGTAGGCTTGATCTTTGTGAATTCCGATTAACAAACAAATGTTTAAGTGTTTCAGTTCATAAGTATCGACGTTATTGACAATAGTTCATGTCGCATACTGAGTTACTTTGATAGTGTTTTCTATTATTTTCACTTGATGCACGGAAATGTGTCCAATAGTTTTATCATGAATGGATATCAAGGAAAGTCCTGGCGTAAATACGAACATAGAGTCAATTGATTTCATTCATTTCGTATATAAAGTCTTTAGTAAGCAGATACTTGTATTGTAGGCAATAGTTCATGTCTATGTAGAACAGCCTTTATAGTGCTATGTCTCTTGAGTAAGTATCTGCGACGTTATTATAGTTCAGGACTCGACATCAGTAGGGTTTCGAGACAGAGTATCTGATCCTATGATGTATTCGATTGAGAAGTCAAAAGGTTGAAGGAGAATAGCGAATCTGGTGAGCTTTGGACTTTTATGATTCGCCCGTTGTAGTGATGCTACGGCTTTCTGATCTGTCTGTACTACGAAAGGGGCTCCCAGCAGGAACTTCTCCAATTTCGTTATCGCCCACACAACTGCTAAAAGTTCGCGGTCGACAGTGGAGTATTTGACTTCTGGTGGTTTCAGTTTCCGTGAGACGTACAAGTTTGGATGGAGGATGTCGTCATGATATTGGAGCAAACATGCGCCAATTCCGTAGTTACTCGCATCTGTGCGGAGAATAAACTTTTTGGAAGCATCAGTTAGTCTCAAAATTGGTGGGTTTGAAAAAATGTTAATAATATTAAGGAATACATTATTACACTCACTAGTCCATGTCACCTTCACTGGCATGTCCTTCTTTAATAATAAGGACAAGACAGCCGTGATAGATGACAAGTTAGGTACGAATCTACTGTAGTATTGGAATAGACCTAACAAGCTTCTAACCTGTTTCTTCGTTTGAGGAACGGAAATGTTTAAAATTTTAGAAACCGTACTGGGTAGTGTTCGGATATATCCTGCTCCAATAATGTGACCCAAAAAAGTTATTTCATGAAACGCCACTTGTAATTTTGTGGGTTTAGCAGTTAAATTGTTCCTTCTTAATGTGTCCAAAACGTATTCAAGACCCAACAAATGTTCCTCAAAAGATGAACTAAATAAGCATATGTCGTCTATGTATGTAATAATGTCTGGTCTACCTGAAAAAATGTGTCGCATCATGCGAACAAAGGTAGCTGGAGCGTTAACAAGCCCAAAAGGCATAACATTCCACTGGTATAGACCTTGTGGAGTAGAAAACGCTGTGTAGTATTTAGCTTTTTCGGTTAGTGGTATCTGCCAATAACCTTTAGTTAAGTCTATCTTAGTGAATATAGTTGCTGTCGATAGACGTGGCAGTAAGTCGTCGAGAAGTGGATGTGGTTCGCTATCAACTATCGTTTGTGCATTTAATTTTCTATAGTCGACGCATAGTCTAATGTTATTGTCCTTCTTTCGGACAATAACTAATGGAGAAGAAAATGGGGAATTACTAGTTTCAATAATTCCTAAAGATAACATCTGTTCAAGTTCCTTAGTAGTTTTAGTAAGAAAGTGTAGAGGAACAGAATATGGATGTACCCGAATAGGAGTATCATCGTTAAGAGTGATGTCATGACTAATGACTGATGTGCGACCTGGCACGTCGGTCAACACATCTGGGTAAGATTGTAGAAGTTCAGCAATCTGTTGATGCTGTTGCGGTGTAACCGACGAAGAGATGGTTACGTCCCGCCAAGATTCACTAGGCTGTACTACAGGTACAGGTAAAGCTAACTGTACCTCAGGAAAAGAAGATTCTTCTTCCTGGATAACAGACAAATTAGAATAGTGACATCTAGGTACGATAGTGTCATCTAGTTCATGAAAAATAGCTTGTAGATGTTCAGGTCGAGTATGAAATTGTTTGAGCATATTTATGTGAAATATTTTATGATGTCCCTTAATGTCCAGGACATAATCAACATCAGAAATCTTATTGATAACTTGGTATGGAACGTTCCACGATATGAGTAGTTTATTATTGTTATGTGGCAATAACACATAAGCTTGATCTCCTGGAAATAATTGACGTAATCGTCTACTACTGTTTTGGAAAGTTCTAGCTTTCGCTTTAGCAGCCTCAGATGAAGCTGTTGCCATTTTGCAGGCATCAATAATGTTATTCCGGAGATTAATTACATATTCATAGGATGACTGGGTATCCTGAGTCATCTCGGAGTCAATCAATAAGTCTTTTATTAGTCCCATAGGACCTCTTGGTGGAGCGCCAAAGACTAATTGAAACGGAGAGAAGCCAGTTTGTTCATGTGGCACCTCTCGATAAGCGAATAACACAGCTGGGAGTACTCTGTCCCAGTCCTGTTGATGGTTAACTGTAACTTTATGTAACATTTGTTTGAGTGTGCGGTTAAGTCTTTCTACAGCACCATTACTCATTGGGTGATAAATGCTGCTGAGATTTCTATCTATATTCCAAGTCTTCATTACTTCTGTCATAGTCTCAGAAATAAATTGAGATCCATGATCTGACAAAAGTTTCCTAGGAAAACCTACTCTAGAGAAGATCAGGTGTAGTGCATCAGCTACATCTGTGGTGGTGGTTGTTTTCAATGGGATGGCTTCTGGCCATAGTGTGCATAAATCGATGCACGTGAGAATAAATCTATGTCCTCTGGCTGATGGTAAAAGTGGGCCAATAATATCAATGGCCATCTTGTCAAAGGGTCTCACAGATATGTCACAAGCCTGAATAGGCGCCGTGTGAAAGGCTCCTCGTGCTTTCAGTTCTTGGCATATCGTACAGGAGCGTACGTACTGTGAAATATCTCGTGACACTCCCCGCCAAAAAAAAAAGATAATACTCGAGAACGTGTCCGAGTATATCCCATGTGACCTGCGCACTTAGAATCATGTGCGTGTTGAAGTATGTACCGTCTAAAAGCAAAAGGTACCATGACCTGTTGTCTTACATGAGTTTTATCCATAAAACATCTTAGTAGCATGTCATTTTTAATAATAAACCAATGACTATTATTATTGTTCATAGCAAGATTGATAACATTGTTGACCAGTGCAAAAAATGTTGTTAATGACCTGTCTTTCTTCTGTTTTGCAGCAAAGGATACTCGGTCAATAGCAGAATGAACCTCGATACTTTCATGTTTGTCTGTTTCCTTGTTTTCAGTGTCCATAGTCTCTAATTGTTTCGTATGTGCTCTGGTTATTACTGCATTTCCGATGCATAGATTATTTTTTTCCCATTCAATAATCTCTTCTGGTGTGCAATCTTTACTTCCGTGTATGCATCCCACCATAAGGTCGGCAATTGGATTTCTTAACATGCATGCTTTAACGTTGCCTGTGAAAAAAGGTGTATCAATATGTATAATAGCAGTTGGATAACATTCTATGGTTCCACCAAAGGTCATGCACCTGACATGTTCTCCAGTTGCACAATTTGGATGAACAAGTGACTGACGGATTCCGATCGTTGTCGATCCCTAATCTCTTAAAACTGAGACGACGGATCCATTAACTTTTCCTCTGTTGAAGATCAGCGAGCCTGTTCCGTCATTCACTGCTAGACTGACTTCTGGTAGAATGTGTCCGCAGTTCAGAACTGTCTCTTTTGCCTTCTGAAATATAAGATTACATTTTGGGCAACTATTTGCCACGTTATAATTCATTGCAAAACAAGTAGACGAAGACTGTATTTTGTTATTAGTAGGTGAACTCTGAACCCCAGGGGTTGTAGCAGTAGTAACGGCTGCCCCTGTATTATGATTATAATTTGTCGATCTACGAGAATGTGAACGATGACGAGAATAAACAGTTGAATTATTCTGTTGTCCTCTATTGTAACTGTTATCTCGATGTCTCGAGTTATAATTATCGCTGTTGTTCCAATTGTTACCATTATTATAATTATATGAACGATTATAACTTGAGTTACGTGGATTACTGTTGTATCTGGACTGAGGTGAATAATTTCTGTTTTGTGGTCTTCCTCTATTAAAGTTATTGTTAAAGCTATTACGTCCCTTATGAAAATTAATGTCATAGTTTCCTTTGAACCTACCTCTGTCTACACTGTGTGTTCTAGGTTTGTTATTACTATGATATGCCATATTGGAGGCTACAGGAAGAGGTTCTCTTATTAAAGAGCCAGAAATGTTAGCATTCGGATGAGCGGTGCAGTAATTTAAAGAAATTTTTTCTAACTCATCAATAGTTTCTGGTTTCCGTTCTTGCAGATAAGCAAAGAACGGTGGGCTGACAGAAGATAACACTTTATCCCTCAATAACAAATCGACTAACTTGTCGTAAGATTTGTTGACATCTGCCAGTACAACCCATCTGTTAAAAGTATTGCGTATGTTAGCAATAAAACCTGTAAAGTCTTTATTATTATCTGGCAACAAACTTTTGAAACGTAATCTACATGCCTCTTCGTTCAAGTGGAAACGACGTAATAACAACGTCTTAATGGCCTCATAGTCTGTGGCTAATGTCGGATCAATATTTTGTGCTGCACTTGCAGGTTCGCCATCCAGAAATTCCTTGAGTTTAAGTGCCCATGCAGTTTTGTCAAGGTTATTGACCTTACATATATCCTCAAAGCGCGCCAGCCATGATGACAAATCGTCCACGTGTAACTTGAACGGTGGTAGCTTAAAGTAATAATTGCCCTTAAGTCGGTTGGAAGAAGATCCCGATTGAGCATTATCATTTTGGCTTGCTGCAGCACCCTGCGAATTAAGTTTTGCTGTTTCCAATTTAAGCCGTTGCAATTCCATTTCTTGCTGCAATATGATTTCCTGTCGTTTCAATTTATTCTCTTCTTCAATCCGTAGGATTTCATCTCTTGCCACCTTTCTTTCTTCCTCTTGTCTTAATTCTTCTCTCTCTGCCTTAGCAATAGCTTTCCTTTCGGACTCTTCTGCCTTATGGTTCGCAAGTTGTTGTTCCGCAAATTCCAGGAGTGCATCTCCCTTTTTATTACAATCTTTTCCAATTTTAATGAAATGATCCAAGGTAAGCATTCTTGAAGTTGATTTATTTAAGTATTCAATTACTTATGTCTAGTAATCACCACTAGAATCTATGTCGATAATTCTAATTACTCAACGAATGAATAATCAATATAAGAAATTGCAATATTCCTGTACTGTTATTTATAAGTTCCACAAATCTATAATATTTTGTAAAAATAGTATATATACCCACTAATATCTATCATAAATAGTTATGATAGTTAGTTATCTAAGGTGCTGAAATTATATCATGCACTTAATATTAGTATTAAATAATTATGGGTATTATCCCTAAATAATTAGGTTATTTAATCTTAATAGTTATTAAGTTCACACTGTAGTACTGAGAAAATGTACTAATTAACATTTAATATGTCTTAATATGTTATAAAGTTATAATAATTAATCATTGTATATTATGTCATAATCATGACCTATAAAGTGCATTGCCCATTTCTTGGACCACCACTGCAACTTGGTGCAAAGTCCCTAATTCCTCCTTAAAACTCATAAAAATTTAATCATATTAATCTACACTCTTATTAATGAATAAATTATAGCATTAATATTAAATTATAAATGGATGAGATGAAGACAAACAATCCAATGTGTTAACCAAGGATTACAGAACAGTATTATCATACGACAAAGACATTTTCACAATAAAACTGCATTTATAACTAAGTTGAATAAACCGGAAGTGAGAGATTAAAGAATGAAGTGAATAGAAAATTAACCTGCGTACACAAAAATTAGTGACGTATACATATATATATATATATATATATATATATATATATATAACTGGTCATATATCGGTCATGTCCTACGAATGCAAAACAACAGAATACCACTACAGGCGCTCACTTGGGTTCCTGAGGGTAAGCGGAAAAAAGGAAGACCAAAAGAAACACTCAGAAGAACAATAATAAGAGAAGGAAGAACGTTGGGCCTAAATAATGTGCAAGAGCTAAGAGGAGTGGCGTCACAACGAACAACCTGGAGAGCACTGGTTTCTGCCTTATGCGCCGTGTTGGCGCTTAAAGAATTTATTATTATTATTATTTATACATGGACTCATTAACGGTTATACAAAATCTATAAACTGAATAATAGTCAGATCAGAAAAACACGATAGATTACAAACATTGTTACAGAAATGAATAAAAATTAGAACTAAATACACTAAAATACGCCAATTACAACTAGACTGGACATCTAACATGCAAGGTCAATTAATTGCAATTACGAACGAACGAAAATCATCGGAAGGTCGTCGATGGGTTCTTCGTTAAAAAGCAATTAATTAACGGCCTTAAGGAACATTCAGAATGAATATCGGCATCCTCAGAGCCATGTTATTCATTCCAAACCGCCGCACCAACCTCCCACAAATAAGGGACAACATCAACGGAAAAAACAGATATAACATAGATATATAATAAATAGAGAGGACATGCCTGCACAGCGAAATGGACTTAGTATTGTGCTATATGAAGGACAATCGTCCTAAGTCTAAACTTATCTTTAAAAGGCTCCGGCGATGTCAAGTTCATCAACGGACTAGATTAATGCCTAGTACTGTTTGCTCCTGATTGGTTGATAACCGTATTCAATCGTCTGGTCTTCTTGATCATGTAAATCTTCATCAAACTTGGAATGCGTTGACGGTTGTACTTTCAAAGCGCGGCATCTACGCATGATGTAGTGACGTCAGATTGGCATTTCGTAGTCATGCGTTGAACGTAGTATTTATGCAAATCATGTGACTTGCTTGTAATCGTAAACAGTTTGTAACATATGTAAACAAGAAAAAATTTTCCTTTTTCTTTCGTTCCCCGCGATGGCCAACCAGTTGTTGAGAGTGGCCACCAGTTCTTACAGGCGGTCGGCAACTTAGTCCAACGGGTGGTTGAGAGCTTGATAGTCAATCGTGGTATCTGAGTTTACAGTTCATCATTTTTAGAGCATCGTGCCTTTGATGTTAAGTACGCGAATGTGGGTTTAAATTTCCTTGAGACCATGATAGTGATAATTGAATTCCCAAATGTTCATAGAGTATTGTCAACATTATTATATATTCAACTTCCAACGTTTCAGAGACTTGATAAGTCATTCCTTGAGTCCACATAAATTTAATATATCAATTCCATACACGAACAGTTCACACATGGTCATCATGAAGAATTATACATAATAATTGCAGTTCATACTTCATATATGATTCCTTTACAAATCAGTCCTTGTCTCATACATCTGAATTACTGTAGGCAGAACAACATAACTATATGCACGCGTGGTTGGAAAATCCAACGACCGACAGTGAGATTATGCGTCTGGCACTAGTATAACTAAAACGGACTGTTAATTCATCTCGACAAGGTTTAGTCAATTACTAACCTGTAACTTCATCTTTCTTCATCATAACAGTGGACTGACCCATGTCCATTATTTAATACAATATAATTGTGTGGCATTCCATGCCCGACACTATAAGAATATAAAGACACGTCTTCTCCGTTTGAGGGTCATTAGAGAAAGGGTCCCGTCTTTTGGTCACCGTGCGTGACTACCAACGCTGAAACGTCACAGCGTTCACTAGGCTAATAATACTTTTACATTACATTAAACGTTGTAACCCCTAAAATCGCATGCTGCTAACCTCTAGCAGACAATGCCAATTAATCTACCGTAACAATAGGTCACCTTGTCCTGGGATACAATGAGGCCCCGACAAGAATACAGTGTTGACAGTGAGTGTTGCAATGAATGTCAATACGCGAATGTGTAGACTGTTCTGTGGAGTTGACTGATGGTTCAAACACTCATTCATGCATATTTAGAAGTTACTTATGCAAACCACTGTAGACGTTTCAATAGTTTAATTTGACGCACACACTTGACAGAACGGGTACAGTTACAGCAACACAGGTCGACATCAATAGCATAGTGTTGACCCACGGTGTACAATAATAAATTGGCATTCATGTTGAGGAAAATCACAATGGAACATCAGTATATAAGCATTCAGAGTTCCATAACGTATATAAATATTCATCAGGCTTTACTGACTGATCATGTCAGTTAATATACAAAGTTCCAACCTGATTCTTAGACCGAACCTCTTTAGCATAAACGTAACTTGCACTCTAGCGAAGATTCCGTTAAATACAGTTCAGCCAATATTTTCTGAGAAAACCTTAAACTACCAATAGTAGGTTTTCCTTTCATAAGTATGATCTCTTTATCATCTCCTGATAATAAGGGCGTCCCTGTTCTCTGGTAAATGATCAACAATACATAGCATTCCAAAATGGCTTCTAGTCTTGTAAACATCGCTCACCATAACGATGTACGACAAAGCTCCAATAAAGATTCAATTCATGAATATCAAAGTTTCCACAAGCATCAGCATAATCTGTCCTCATAATTGCTGTATAGAAACATAATCAGTGCTGCTAGATAATATGTCGTTCTGACATACTGACATAGATAGATTCATGTAAACGTCTGCCCATCTTAAGCCTAGGAATGAACGAAGTCAGCAAAAGTACGTTTACCTTAGCATAAGAATACACTAGCAAGCACAAAAACGCTCTTCTCCTTGCGTTATGGAATGAACACTAGGGAACTCATGGATTTAACCATCTCGGAAGAAAATATCTTCGTTCTCATCATCAAAAGAGATCACAAACTCTGGGCAGGGCTAAGACATGACTTCCCGCCATAGGCTTCTACATCACCGAAGAACTCTCTAACCTATCTTCATCCGCCGAAAAGCACCTGACCCCAAAAGTATAGTACAAGAAAAATAGTTCCACCAAAACATACTAAGATATCAGGATATAAGACATACTCGTCCTACATAGACAAGAACTACACATAGATTCGGGCCATAGACATTCTGAAGCAAGAACAATCTATTCCTAACCAAACACAGAATAGATTAAAGTAAGTCTAGATTCCTCCGCTGAGTTCGATTTTTAAGAACGATACAAAGAGCGATAACTCACAGAATGAATACCCATAGCCTAATCTGAGTTCTGTCCTTTTGACCGAAAAACGTGCATTCAAAGATAAATATATTTTTATCAGACAAATAAATACATTTTACATTTGTATGCGTAATCCGTGCGTCACCAAAGAATATGTGCGCAACACATATCGAGATGAGGTTCTGGATGCATTAGTTGCTCCTGCGTTCACAAATTTTCCAGACTTGCAGCTTCTCCAGCAGGATAACGCACTTGCACACACCGCATGCATTACGCAGCAATATCTACAGCAGCAGAAGATTGTGACGATTGATTGGCCTGCCCTATTACCAGACATGTCCCCTATAAAACATCTATGGGACGAGCTTGGACGCAGAGTCTACAGGCAAAGTTCTCCAGCTAATCTGCAACAGCTCAAAGCTGCTCTTACACGTGAATGGGACTTGATTCCCCAGAATTTCCTTCAGAGACTTGTGCGTTCTATGCGGAGCCGCTGCCATGCTTGTTTGCAAGCACACGGTGGACATACCAGATACTGAGGATAGTGTGAATGAATTGTTTTATTGGTTGCATTTTTGGTTTTCTCCCTTGCCTGCACAGAATGCAATGAATTTCATAACAATCAAATGTACAAATTAATGAAAAGCATGGATTCATAGGAAAATAAATAAAGATTCCAAATATGTACACTTGTAAACACTTATATTTACATTTCACACTCTGTTCCTGGATTATACAGGTTGTTCGTTTTTAATGTGCTTCAGTATATTATTAGGTGGGGTAAATTTTCCGACATTATGGAAACACCTACCCGGTAAATCGAGGGGTGGGTGTAGAACCTCGACCCAGGTAAATAGAACTGACGCTAGAACGAATCAAAGTTAATTCTGCTCACGCGAACGGTAGTAACCTTATCCAACGTGACTCAGTAAGAGTGCGCGGAAGCAGAATAAACATGAGACATGAATTAGTTTACGATTTGATTGGCCGGGGTCAGATATTAACTAATTGCAGCAATATTATTGGTCCAGGTCGGCCCCAGAGGGACGCCACGCGATGACTCATGGCTTAAGTTTTAGCGTCGTTTTTCTGTGTTAAATACGAGCGTTGTAGCCATTAGCGGTCTCTCTGGTTTCTAAATTTACTGCCGTGAATCAAAGTCATATTCGTCTTCTCTTAGAGAGAAATTCGATAATTGGCATTTTCATGGCACAAAGGGAGAGTTGTAACCTGCTCCTACAACTTACCACGGTAAATTTACGTCTCAGGAGCCGAGGGCTCAAGACATCGCCATTAGGTGAAGAGAACTGGTGTCGCGGTCATACCGGCGCCAGCACGTCTGCGCCAGAGAGAGAAAACGTTCTCAAGCAGTGAAGTACCATATTCAGCTGAACGGATTTCTTAAAATCCGGAGCTCTTAGCTCGTATTAACACCGAAAAAGGCGCGTGGCCTGGTGTCGTTATTTAAATTCGGCCATAATAACGCCGACGTGCCTAAACCCGAAGAGGGGTAACCGGGCACTCAGAAGAAATTTCAGCAGCAGTGAAGCATCTACATTCCGAGTCAAGTACCTCGTGCTTGATACCAAAGTCATAATTTGCAGTAGCCAGGATCAGGAGAGGAATGCTAACGAGAGGAGGGGTGTAACGGAGACGCAACATCAGCAGAAGTCGGTAGTGTCAGAGAGACACTGAATCAAGAAGGAGTGGAGCGAGAGAGAGAGAGAGAGGGAGAGAATAACTTGGACCAGTAGGGTCATATAGTATACTTAGAGGACAGCTTCTGAGATAGCACTGAAGCAGTCCGTTAAAGGATCAGTGCTTGTGGAACAGTGGTTAGCTGTGTAGGACATCAGTTAGTGCATTCATAGTTGTGTAGACAGTTAGTTATACGTCTGCAGCCGGACGGTGTGTTAGATATAATAATAATAATAGAATAGGCAGGAGTGGTGGCTCTTAAGTTAGAGACCCCACCGAGTAGATTCTTTTGTTTTAATCCTTAACTTTCTTCCCTACAGGTTGAAGGGGAGGGTGACATTGTGGGTTTACATTTTGTCTGTCATTTTTAATTGTTTTGATTCTTTTCCAGGTGTGTGGCCTCGCACGTTATTTATTTTACTGTGGTATCTGATTTGTTGTATAATAAACTATAAACTGTACACTGAATCAGGTTCTCTATAACTATACTGTACGTATATGTATGTGTCTGTGGAACTTTAGTGAAACCGTATCTCCTTTAATGGTAGTCAGAGGTGGTGAGTCTATAGGCATTAAATAGGTCAGAAGTGGCGAGGGAGAGTCAATCTCGGTTCTCAAACTCGAAGCTAATAGTCTCATCCTTCCACATTCACTGTCTTTCTCATCTAAATCTATCTTCTCAGACTTTCTCATACTAGTGTCTTGTCTATAAAATTAGACAAACTCTAAACATAAATCCACTTCGTGACAGTAGACGCCAGGTATACTATACTATACTATACTCTACTATATTATACTATACTATACCATACCATACCATACCATACCGTAACGTACTGTGCTGTACTGTACTGTACTATACTATACTATACTATGCTATACTGTACTGTACTGTATTGTATTGTACTGTACTGTACCCTACCGTGCCTTACCGTACCATATCACACCACAACACACCACACCATTTCATACCATACCATACCATACCATACCATACCATACCATACCATACCATACCATACCATACTATACTATACTATACTATACTATACTATACTATACTATACTATACTATACTATACTATACTATACTATACTATACTATACTATACTATACTATACTATACTATACTATACTATACTATACTATACTATACTATACTATGCTATACTATACTATACAACACTACTTCTTCTTCTTTGATCCTTAGCCGCCGACCGTCAAAACAGTCAGTGGCCATCACGCCTGGTGGCGTCTTGTAGGGAAACAACAAATTGATTCCACTTTGCTCGGTCGGCGGTGTCGTAGATTTGTGATAGGGGAATTAAGACATAGATTGGTCCCTTCTGAATAGAAATAGAACAGGTGATAGCTCAGTGGGAGATATAAGAAATAAATTTTTCACGAGTGAGATGGTGGAAAATAATAGAGTCTGTCTCTGACACTCGAGAAGCTTCTCTCGGTCAGCCTATCTCTATCTCTACAACAGATCTAGATTAGTTAGACAGTCTACTAGAATATATATATATATATATATATATATATATATATATATATATATATATATATATATATATATATATATATATATATATATATAGTAATATATATACCACTCATATACACACACACATAAGTGACGAAAGTTAGAAGCACAGAAGTGAAAATTATAACAATGGAATATAGATATTTTTGGACGAGCTGACCGACACACTTGAATAAGTTTATGTAAATTTTATTTATCATAAGAAAATTCACCACAACCATAAATGTGAATATCAATCACATATAAATACAATTACACATAAGTCAATGAATTACTAAAAGAATAGACCCATAGGTGTAATCCTTTCCCCCCTCTGTTGAGCCCACGATCCCGTTAGCAGAAAAGTTATAACCCCAAAGAGTCACAGATTTATACGCTATGGTCTAGGATTTCCCTCTACAGTTAAGAACAGAGTTGATATATTAATCTATTCTAAGAGGAAAATATCCTTAGCAACAAACTTGCATAAATAAAACACAATGTGGGTGCATAAATTATACCATAAGGGAATCACTCAGTCCTGCTCTCTCTCTCTCTGTTCATTCACCAGTGGCCACTGATATTCTTTCTTACCTACAAACTTGATGTCTTACACCTTCAGGCGCAAACTTTAGGACACACACACACCATGAATCCGTGTTCTTTTTGATAAAGAGAACCCCAGCTCTGCAGATACAGGTTTCATCCAATGTTCCGCGGAGCGTTCACTTTACAATTATATTTTAGGATTACTGTTTATGTCACTTGAATCAGTTCAGGTAAGAAATTTTAACTGGGCTCACAATGTCAGAATCTCGAGGTTTCAAGTACTTAGGAAATGACAGGTTGGTAACTTCTCTCAATATAAAATTATTGGTCACACCACAATTGGTCAAACGTCGGAAATGTTACTGTTTGTAATTTTTCTCGCTACAGGGCTGAATGTACATGAGATTTAGGGAAGAAATATAATCTTGCTTGATAGGCCCAGTTACTGCAGTTAGTCTTAAAGTTCGTGAGATGGGTACTATGTTAAAAGCTATCATTTCTTAAAACATTAGAAGTATTATCCTTTTACCAGAAAATTCAGAAATGAAATTCTCCACAAACACTAGTACACCATATCCCAACAAGAAAAACTGATTCTAGGACTGCGCTAGACTATTCAAAATTCTGACTCACAACTGATGATGGGGTTAAGAAAACGACAGTATATATATATATATATATATATATATATATATATATATATATATATATATATATATATATATATATATATATATATATATATATATATATATATATATATATATATATATATATATATATATATATATATATATATATATATATATATATATATATATATATATATATATATATATATATATATATATATATATATATATATATATATATATATATATATATATATATATATATATATATATATATATATATATATATATATATATATATATATATATATATATATATATATATATGTATATATATATATATATACGAGGTGTGTTCAAATGAAACCCGTGCCAGTGGCTTTATAACAAATATATGTAAGGTACATCAGCAGGAGTAGTAGAATTAAATACAGCAATTATTATGAAGCAAGTACTCACCGGGGTTCTTTAGAAATGGTCACCATAGGCATTCAGACACGCATCCCACTGATTGGGTGTGGTAAAGTGGGATGTTATAAATATTTATAGGGGACTTAGTGTACTGACTGAGATCAGCTGTGAAGGTATCTGTATCTAGTAGGTGTAGTGTTTTACAGATAACCTTACTTGCTACCACATTATACCTCAGTCAGAATTATTCTGGAATATTGTGATGACTACGTTAAATGTCTAGGATATGTATATGATGAAGTGTAAGTCACAACAACAACAGACAGATAAACAATTTAATTTATTCCACCACACTTGACAACACTGTGACACTCACACACATTTAACACTCTATAAGACTATCTTAAATGAGTCACTGGTACAGTTTCAAATATATATGTATTAATTACTTTCACTAATATATATCCTGATTCAACTACAAAGTGAACCAGGAATCACAATTAATTGTAATCACAATTTATATATACATAATTTATAAACATGAACCTTGTAGTGACATATTTTATTAATATTATCATATGTGTGTCAGTTGTGTAGTAGTACTATGAGGTAATACTGGTTTTGTTTTTTCAAGCTATGTTATTATTTGTCATCATGACTTCAAGTGTTTGTTTATCTGGGAAATAGTATGGGGAAAAAGTTCACAGTTCCTGTCAATTTAAACAAGGTATTGTCCCTCTTTTTTACTAAAATGTCAATTTTTGAGGGGACACATAATGTTGAGCTCCACTGGCCACAGAGGCTTAACTTTCGTGATGGCGGCAGGAAAAGACTCCTCTGCTCGATTGCTCCCCTGTGTTCTGGAGACACCTCACTAGTCGCTATCTGGACCCAGGAGTATGCTGTCAGCCTCCAGATTCAGCAAAGCTCAGACCAGGTGCTGCTCAATAACTTTAGGACCACAGTCCCTGAAACAAGAAGGTTGTACCTCCTACTTCATAACTAATTTATAATCTAATTCCAGACTGAACACAATACATAACAAATACTGTGTTCAGAGCGGTAGGCCAATTGCTATCTTCATCTGAAACAATTGACATCAGTATAATCCTCCCTAATGGTTACTACGCCTCTGCAATTCCAGCATTATTTCTTTCTAGTCAATAAGATAGGTGTCAGTGTACTGTTTGGCAATTCCATGTAGTTTTACTTTCCTCCGACACCTTCTGTTCAGGTTGGAGCACTATATAGGCTTTGCCTCATGTTCGCTACTGAACCACACACATATACAGACATAAATTATCAATTTACATTCAATTTTCATTAAAAAGATATCAAATATTTCAAGCTTACCACAATTCATGGAAATAATACAGAATTACGTTGACTGGCAATGAATAGGCACAAAATCCGACCTGCCACTGTCTCAGGCTTTTATTTAGAAAAATATAAGCTGAATCTCAACGCACTGGTTCTTTAGAAAGTTTATTTGAAAATGTGGTGTTGACCTGACGCTCCTAATTGACTATATTGGCGGGTCTAACCAATCGAGCCATGTTTACACAGCTTTTCAAAAAAAGAATACTCCTACTCACGTTTCCCTAACAACAAAGAATTAGTATTTATAGCCCGACTAATCGTGTTTAGCCTTACATTTATTGCGCTCCAATCAAATAGGATTTAACATGGGGACCTATTTCCCGTACAATGGTGGTTTTAAAATCTGCCACTGAGCGATTCTGATTTTGGGGTTGTCTGACACCCTCACTATTTCTTTTGGCTATAATTTGTTAATTCCTAGACTATTTGCGTAAAGTTTAACATATTCTTTGTCAGCAAGTCCTAAGGAACCCAACTATATAAATTTTATGGGGCTAAGGGGCTGCGTTCAAAATATGCATTTTCTTCTACCTCCTGTTCACTTCGAATACGATGTGGTGTCTGGGTACTGTCAGACTTTCAAACGTAAACCAGTATAATGTCATGTTTCCTAATAAGCGTTTTTCAGGTTTTTAAAACCTAACTCTCGTATGGGTAGTGTTTTTTATCACTGTCGATTTGAAAAAAAATTAGTGCTTGTGGCCTTATACTCGTGATGACTTTAATTGTATAGCGAGACGCGTGTTTAGTGTTGTATGCGTTCCTGCTTTCAGCCCTCCCTTCTCTCTATCCTAATTCCATCTGTCTTTCGTTTATGGTAACTTAGTGTATAAAATGACATGAATGGAATATTAAATATAGGTCAGCTTGCGTATCTCAAGGTTTTTCTTAGAAATGCAGTACGCGTTTTATCTTAGAAAGCGTGTATGCGGCAGTAGGCTTTTACTATCAACGTGAAACGTTACAATTTGCAGACGAAGTAGAAAACAAGGGGGATTTCGAGTACAGTCATTGTGACAGCACTGTTCTTTACCATTCTTCTTTCCTTTTATTGAAGTTATTTGTTAGGCTTTACATTTACTTTTTAATTTATATATGTGGATTAGAATTTCACACGACATTGGGTAGACGGCGGATGCCGTCCGAGAAAAATGACTTTGGTTGCTTATTGAACCATTTGGTCACCGAGGCCCTGACGTCTGCACCGGAGACGAATCGTTGTCCCTTTAGAGATTTTTTTAAGGGTCCGAACAAATGAAAGTCACATGGTGACAGATCGAGGCTGTAGGCTGGGTGTGGCAGAACTTCCCACCTTTTCCTTGCTAACGCTTCCTGCACAATGTTCGCAACATGTGGACGAGCATTGTCGTGCAACAGAATCACACCACGCAAAAGCATGCCGGGTCGTTTATTCTTGATGGCTGTATGCAGGTTGTCTAGTGTGTCTTTGTAGCGGATGGCATTGATGTTCACGCCAGGCTCTTTAAAGTCTACCAATAGAAGCCCTTCATGATCAAAAAATACGGTCAGCATAACCGTACCTGCGGAAATCTGTGACTTGAATTTTTTGGACGGATTCCTTATCACACCGGCCATTATTTTAACGGTCTGCAGCACAACCAATGAATACTAGGAGAATGAACACTTACACACTTGTACATGCGTATGTGCTTATTACGTCAGATGTGACGTCATCATGCTCCTCCTACGAATGTCCACTTGGCGCAGCACGGTCGGGTTTCATTTGAAAACGCCTCGTATATATATATATATATATATATATATATATATATATTATATATATATATATATATATATATATATCTATATATATATATATATATATAATACATTTGTCACCTTCCGCTTTCCTAAAGCACTTTCATCTGACTCTACGGGTTGAGATTTAATTCTTAATATCCGACAGGCCGTTCTAATAGGCCGACGATCGATCCTTGTTTTACGGCTGGCCCATTAGGTAGACGATTGAGTTACCGTTTCAATAACTGTAGTTTTAACATTATTTACATAATTTTCGTCCCATAAAAGAGATCTAATGCCTTTTCCGGTATACCTCGTATTTGAAAATACTGGAATGACTATTCACGTTTGTGTGAAATATTGTTCGATGTTTATTGAATGAAGTAGGCCTGATTAGTTTGAAAAAAAGGTTTATTTTCTGTCTGAGAATGGCTTCGTGTTCAAATGGACATTCGAAAAAATTTTCGGCAACTTGCATCGCAGCTTATCCAGTCATAGATTGCTAATGACAGTGATTAGTTTTTGAGCACCGATAGTTCCGATAAAGATGAATTTAGCGATAAATACTCCTAAGTACAAAGTACTGGCTTAGCATATAGATTATTTAAATCCCACCATATAGTAAAATCTTCCAAGGAAGATACACAATCAGTGAACTGTTTTTCTTGACAAATCAACTTAAATAATTTTAGCCCTGTTAATAAAATATTTAATATATAAATCTATTGTTATCTAAATAAATCTCTTTTTATCTATGTCAGTATAAATCCCTAGGTGGAGTTTATATCTTGGTTGAGGAAATTTGATGTCTGCACACATATGCCTCATTTTAAAAATAAATATTTATGCATTGAGATAAATAATACAATAAATACTTTGCTGAATTACCTTCAGCTTGGGGCTTACATACATACATACATACATACATACATACATACATACATACATACATACATACATACATACATACATACATACATACATACATTACATATATAGACACAGTGCAGCCCACTTAAGCGAAACTCACTTAAGCCGATTTTCGGTTAAGTCCAATCAATTTTGCAGGTCTCGTTCAAAAAATCTGCTTTATATGATTAAACAAATATACTCCTGTTAAGTCGACCTCTGATAACTCGAATTTTCAGATACGGCGAGGTAACTTTTCAGGCATAATTTAAGACTCGTTTAAGCAGAACTTTTGTCTTCGTCCCTCTTCAAAAGATTACGTTGAAAGTAGAATTGTCTGTGTCTGTGGCCGAGTGTGCTTTTTATTAAATGATGATCGGGCTGCAGACTTCAGTTCGCATCATCATCATCAACTGCCATCCCCGCAACGAAGGCTGCAAATGGTTGTGAACGGAAATAAGACATCAGTCTCAACGATGAAAGAAAGACGGCCAAGAACGAGTCGTCATAAGCCCATCTGATCAAAGGGACATCGAACGACCCTGCGCGATGGCCAAATAACTCGTAATAGCGACCTACTTGTACTACGATCGTTTCGACCCTTGCTATTAATTTTAATGTAGTAAACGCTTCGAGAGTATACAACGTGCCAAGCCAGACACTATTGCTTGTGCGCGTATCATGTATTATTGTTCGCACATGTGTTATGAAACTATATAAAATGGTCATTGATAACCTTTACTTTATGTGTGAAAGTCCGAGAGAATATTTTGAACAACATATTGTGGCCATTGATGATGGCTTGTCTAATATATCCTACTTCTTTTTTAGTTTATCGTATAGTTCGTATCTCTATATATAAATTAAAAAATAAAATGGTATGAAATCAGTTTTACAAGTTAACGATACACAGGGAACACGGAACATTTCGGGTTTTATCTTTCGTCTGCCACAGTTACAAACAAGGTGACAAGGACAAGAATTACACATAAGTACTAAAAAAAACATACAATGATGAGAAACATACACCAAATGAGAGATACAAGCAGATGAAAATATAAACAACAACGGTGATGAGCGAAAAAAGAACAATAATAATGCAAGAAAATCGTAACACAATATAAAATAATAACGAAACGAAAACAGGGTAGCAGCAATGAATTAAGAACAGTATATGACAATAAATGAGGCTGTTGTAAAACTGGTAAGTTCGTCTCTCTACCCTAAGTAGGCAGCTTGTTGTATGGTGATCAGAAAGCTTCTTTCTCTCAGACGATAACATTTCTCATACCAACAGTTGATGATTGATTTCAGGTTGACAGCAGTAAAATATTAACGTCGAACTTTATTTACATAAGTCAGCAGAAAGTTGTAAAATAATATGCCCAACCTTCCACCTTCGATTCGCAGATTCGTACAGCAAAATTAAGTAGGTAAAATCTTAGTGTCACTCTCTCTCTCTCTCTCTCTCTCTCTAAGTAATATTTAGGATACATGTGAGAATAAATGGATTCAGTATGGAAGATGAGAGAAAGGAAGGGCAGAATGTTAGACGGGCCTGCGTGCCCAATTCTAAACCCTTTGAAAATAAAGTTCGTTCATTCGTTCGTTCGTTCTCTTGCTTCAGTTATCACAACTGTCTCTAGTGGTTATTGTATTCATAGTTTGAGAGCCACTGTTATCAAGATTTTATCTGACCTCTAATTCTTCATATGTAAACATTCTTATGTTCTGACATATTTTTTCTGTTTCTGCCTTGGCGAATCTTAGTGAAACTGGCCTAACCACCAGGGATGTAAATTTACTAAGTCTATCTTCTACTCGCTAGCCTGTCAGCGGGTCTACTGTACTTCACTACTAGTTAAAGACTCATAATGTTCAACGTACGTGGGTGTTAAGTTCAATTAACAGGGGGAGTTAAATGTTTGAGATCCTCACATGTGAGTCTAGTATTTTATAGACGCACATTTGAGAGCATCTAAATTATTGTACGTTTTAAGTATTTGCGTACGGCCATGCATTATTATATTAATAGTATAGAACTATCGCCATGGAACTTTCTCGCGAGTGATCGAGTAATTACATTGTTTGCTCACTTAGAACATTAGGACAATTTTTACTTAGTTCTTTATCAGAGTTTTCAATGACTCCCATGACATATTTACATTGCTTAGTCCACACATTTCGCTGCGCATTTACAGCACCTCTTTAGTGTGTTAGGGCAACATTAGCGCCTGATTTGTGAGCGTAGTTATTTAATGATACCGTACTTAGGATTTGTTAGTTTAAATACCTAGGATTTATTTTCATCACTCTCTTCTTTTAGGAGGTGTTGCTTTCTTCTTGTGTTTTATTTGTGGAATTTTTTTCAGTTTCATTTCTTTTCCGCACTTGCGTTTTATACAATACTATACACATCTCATTTTTTGGGAAACATTTTGAAATTTTCTGTTATCTTGGTGGATTTATTTCAATTGTTTCACCATTTATGATCATTCTCCATTTCATGTCATTTCCTTTGTTCATTACATTTAGCATTTCTTGTTTTATATTTAGTACATAGTTGATCTATGTCTCATTTCTTTTCATCGAAAAAAATCTTGGGGGGGGGGGGGGGTGGGTGGTTGATGTAAACTGTTAAGTTCAATTAACAGGGTGACTTAAATGTTTGAGATCCTCACATGTGAGTCTAGTATTTTATAGACGCCTATATGAGCGCATCTAAATAATTGTATGTTTTAAGTATGTGCGTACGGCCGTGCATTATTATTGAACGGTGATGACGCGATTTGTCGCGGTGATTCGTTGCCATCCAAGATACATTCTTGAGGCAGATCCCGATATTCTCCTTCTTGGACAGACGCGATATTTTTTGTGTGCTTGTCCTAAGTCTAGGCAAGACACGCGGATGAAAATATTGTAATCATCCGAAAGATGAAGTCATTCTTGAAGAGCCTTACCAAGAATTGTTCCAATATAAATAATTAGCCAGAAAACGGCTGTGTTTTCAAGTATCCCGTCTCCGGTACTTGATCTCCTGTAGTGTTACGGCAGAGCTTCAGCCTGACCAGATATTGTCTGGCTGCTAGTATGTCCCTCTGACATCAGGAGCGGATTAATGTTTAAATTAATATATGTATCTACGTAAAGAAGATGAACATGGTCCATTCGTCAGAATCATCTTTTATGTCAAGAAGTTGACCTTGATGGCGTAACGACCAGTGTTGCCAATCTAGGTCCACGTTGATTATTATGTATGCTGTCTAAACCATATTGATGAACTATATGTACCCATGATGTCAACGTCGTTGTCGTGAAACGAGTTGTGTAGACCCACTGATTTGTTAAATCCCTATGTCGAGAGCCCAACCAATCAACGAGCAGCTTTCACCAGTCGCTAAGCCAGAATAAATTACAAGAAGTTACGCCAGGAAAAAACTTAAGCCCTGTTTTTTTTCGGATGTGGGTCGCGGCCATCTTGTTCACGCAAGATGGCGGAAAAAAACAGAATAAAATTACGCTGTACGACGCCTGGGACTAAACTGCAGACAACCAATCAGCTTGCCCCGCCAGGAACCAACCAAACGCTTTCATTAAACAGTAGAAGTTACCTCACCTGCCTATATAATCGGGCGGATTTTATGCATAAACACACATCACCGACACGACGCAGAAGACACACCGACTGAAGAGTAGAGAAGCTGTGTCACCTTGATTTATAGCTATACTAGAGTGCATTGACCTGCAGCACTGCTTCACTAAGTCGAGTCAAAAAACCTGGCGGTTTAAAAATTCTTAGAGGGTTTTATTCGTGTCATTCAAAACCTGAGATCAGTGGGGGTCGTCGATTCCAGCTGCCTGGAAATCGCAGGAGCATAGAGATTGCACAGACAGAATCTACATCTTTTTATCCACCTCAGTTATTGGGTGGGCTAAAGGAACGATCCTCAGCCGTTGTTGTGTGAACCAAAACAAATAGATTCGCCCAGACCTTAGAGAGAAGAGTACCAAATTAGTACCATTTCTGTTAGATTGTGAGCATAGAATACTGTCTGTCGAGACGAAAAAGAGATTTACCGTTAGAAAGAGACAAGATTAACAGCATAGCTTATAATTGTTTTATTACTTAATTAACAGCACTAGCTGTTACATGTACTATAATTGAATAACAGCACGCTGATTAAAGATTTTTGTTTCTATAATTGGAAAACCCTTGTTGTATTAATATGTGTATTATATATATATTATATTTATATTATATATTATATATATTAATATATTTATATATATATATTATATATTTATATATATATATTTTATCTATATATATAATATATATTCATATTTATATATTATATATATATGTATATATATAATTTATATATATATATATATATATATATATATATATATATATATAAATAGATATATATATATATATATATATACACATATTTCTAAATCATATGTAAACTTACAAATCCATTACATTCCATTTTTCAACATTCACCCTTCAGCACAAGAGTAGATAGTGTTTATACTAAATAAATAATAAGGAAATTGTATTTGAAGACTTGCCAATTTTATCATTGTTAAGTAAAATCTGTTTCCTTGTCTTAATATCACAGTTAGTTACACAGCGGAGGTGGCAATTTATGTCGGTCTCCTCTCTACTAATTTTTCGAGATCAGATCATTCACAGCCGTAACTAATTTGTGATACCAGTAGTTCTCTCAGACACTGGGACTTCACCATTTTCTGCAGAAATTCTATTTCTGTAATTTTCAGTACTATACTGATCCAAGAGCCAAAAAAAAAACCTCACGCCACAGTCGTTGTGACGTATATATGTAAATATAGCCTCAGTAATCCTCAGTAATCCGACCACTTTTGCTTCCCCATCTAGTGTTTATAATTGGTGTAAGGATGGTACAGGTATAGCTATAGCTGTAAAGAGCACACGTCTGGATGGAATTAGTATAGATCAAGAGCTCTAGAGTGCTACCGTCACCTAACTATACTGTGACAACAATAATACAGCAAAATATAACTGTCAACAATAAGAAATTGACAAGTCATAAAATTACAATTTACTGAATTATTTATTAATGTACATCTAGTTTCTTATTTCTCTTTTGAAAATCGGAAGATCTTAATTAAAATGAAAAATACAAAAATCAACAATATTTATAACTTTTTACATAAAGTTCATGTCTACGTTAACCTTAATGTCTTTTTCCTGCACTGAGTTAACACAGATTGCACTTTTCATCACTACACGGTCTCTTTTGGGATCTCACAGAAGGTTTTGGAATATTAACACTTAGGACTTAGCTTTACAGTCCTGGACAATGTCTGGTAACACACGAGTGTAGTTGGAATACAGCTTCTTGGATCTTATGTTTGGCTAGCCACGGAATAATGCAGCCAAAACACTTGAACTCCGTCACACACAGTATACGTTGAGTGGATGGTAGTTTCAGATCAGGCTGTTCCAAACTAGACCAGTAAACCTGCAAAATATGTAGCATGTGGCTAGTCCTTGTGTGGTGATTTCTCATGGGTCTGCGTGTTGTGAGATGATGTGTTCAGTGTATGCTTATAGGTATGGCATAAGTTCTGGTTCAATGGCAGTGTATAGGCAATGACAAGTCTAAGTGATTACATTTTCAAAAATACATAATACAATTTCTGTACACAGTCATGATGCTGCAGTTTCCTTCTACAGTCAGTTTGAATTGCAGTCATCAATAAAACAATGTTATACAACATAGGCCTTCCCTTAGTTCTGCCTTTCCATTCCTGCGCGTCTCTATTATGCATCCTGGTCCTTGCCTCATTCTCCATTTTGAATTCAAATGATGTCTCGCTGTTTAATTTAATGATCAAACCTGTAAAAGAAGTATTTACATACATACATACATATATATTCGTAATCTTACATACCCCTTTTAGGATAAATCAGAAGTAGAACTGACTGAAGGCGTGGCAAAAGTTCAAACTGCCCGGCATAACAAATAGGAATAACCTTGCTCAGGGGTTGATCCTTTTCTCTCTCTCTGCCTTCAAATTCGTCTCTCTTCCGAGGTTTTAGTTTTGCGTGTGTACCCTGTCTGCCACGGTTCCTCTCTATTTATACACAGCCAGCGAGCGAGCGAGAAAGCATCTCACGCTTGCTGCTAAATTTTCAGTTCCAACCGGCTTGCGCCGCAGTTTTGTGTTTTTTTCATTCTTCCTCCTTTTCGTTCCTTGTATCTTTTGTATGGATCACGTTTGTTGATACCTTACTTTAATTGTACCATCAACAGCTTCTTTCCCTCCAATAATTTCCTCTATTGGGTTGGTCTTAGAATTTATATAATTTTTCAAAGTGGCTTAACTTGACAAAATATGATGAAGTGGTCTGCTCTCAAGCTTCTATCTTCTTTTTGCAACAACGGTGGAATTAGTTGTTTGAAAGGAAATAAATGTGGACTTTTCCGCTCCTAACGATACTATTATCAACTCCTTCTGATCATCCCTTCTTTTTATATGAATTTTATTCGTTAGCCATCAAAAACAAATATCGCTTCGTTTATGTAGCCATTACACAGTGCTAGAAAATGATAGAGAGAGGCACTCGCGTCGGCTCTGTTTAAACGTATCACGAACCAAGAATTTGTCTTGCGTATTTTTTCTCAGCATGCGACATAGCCCTCCTCTTTAAGCTGTAGCTCGCTCAGCTGACCTAAAAAAAAATTGCCGAGACTAATTCTGGTAGTTCTCTCCTTCCGCTGTAGTGGGGTGTTTACTTAACAAATCCGCACCAACGTTCTGCTTTCCCGGTATGTAGTTTATCGTAAAGGAATATGGTTGTAATAATAAACTCCATCATAAAAGTCTCGCCACAGCAAAAGTTCTTGGGGTCTGGCGACATATTTCCCCTGGAAATTGTGTGTCCTAAAAGCATTCCAACTCCTGACAACCAATTAAAGCATTTAGTTGGACGCGCAGTCAGCCCCGCCTCTCTCAGTCTCTCAAATAACATGGAGAGTGCCAATAAATGTTCCTCAAGCTTTCTGTGGAGATGAGGATATCGTCCATGAAATTTGCAATAGAGGGGTTCTTTAGTGGTTCCAGTAATTTTCTCATCATACGAGAAAATACGTTTGGAGCATTTTTTTTAGTCCAAAGGGTAATACATTAAATTCATAATGCCCGTCGGACGTACTGAATGCCAACATGTGCCGAATATCAGCTTTTACTGGGATTTGATAATATGCTTTACTCAGATCCACTTTTGACAAATACTTAGCTTTGCTAAGAGTTGAAAACAACTGATTAGTATCAGGCAAGGGATCAGCCTGTGATTCAGTGACAGCATTAAGCTTCCTGTAATCTATGCATAATCTGTGTTCTCCACTAGCTTTCCTGAGTAATACTACACTTGCACTATATGCTGATTCTGACTTAGAGATGATCTTCTCCTGTAGTAGGTAGTCAATCTCTTCCCTAAGGCTTGTGCTTTTGCATAAGGAATAGGGTAAGGTTTACACATATAGGTGTGGGGTCAACTACTTTCATGTCGTACTCTAACAGGTTTGTACACCCTGGCTTATCTGTGAGCACATCTGCATGGGTTTCTAACAACTTCTGAACCTGCTTCATCTGTTCATGAGTTAAGTGATCACTGATTTGTACCTGATCAGAACTCTCGGATTCCTTTAATGGATATTCCATAGAGGTGAGAGGTTCGTCCTTCATCTCTGTTGCAATGGCTAGGGTCATCATATGTGCTACTTCCGAAGATGACCTATCGTAATACTTTTTGAGTAGATTGACATGATACACCTTTTCTTTTCCTTGTTTGTCAATCTTATAATTTGTTCTAGAGACTTTCTCCAACACTACATATGGTCCCTGCCAACCTATCTGCAATTTATTATTGCTGCTGGGCAACAGAAGAAGTACCTTCTCTCCTACAGCAAGTTCCCTATCCTTCGCTTTTTTGTTATAGTACGCAGCATGCTTTCTCCTAGCCTGCCTTAAGTTGTCGTTTGCCAATTTCCAGCCTGTTTTCAAACGAGAGGTTAACTCGTTTACATACTGGTATGATGAGGTTACAGTTTCTTCTGCCTTCTCATCAGTCCATGTCCGCAACAATGCTTCCAAAGGACCTTTAATTGGTCTACCAAACAACAATGTTGCCGGAGCCAATCCAGTTGAGTTACGGGGGACTTCCAGGTATGCAAACAGTGCTGCCGGTAAGTAAGTATCCCAGGTATCCGGTTTTTCCAATGCCAGCTTTCTCAGAATAGGGATTAGGGTCCCATTGAAGCGTTCTACTGCCCCGTTCCCTTGGGGATGATAGGGGGAGCAGTGATAGTGCCTGGCCTGAAATATCTTGAACACCTCTTCAGTTAGTTTTCCTCTAAACTGGGATCCATTGTCCATCATTATCTGGTGAGGAAACCCTAACCGGGTAAATATTGTGAGAAGTGCCTCTGCCACATGCTTGGAATCAATAGAAACCATAGCTACTGCCTCTCCCCACATCGAACATGTGTCCACTAAGGTCAGAATATAACTATTTTTCTTCTTTGTTCTGGTGAGGGGTCCCACAATATCCACTGCAACACGTTCAAAGGGTGTTCCCATGATAGGCATCTCTCCCAGTGTTGCTGGTGCAGTCCTATGTGTAAGGAGTACTCTTTGGCATTCTGGACAGGTAGTGACCTCCTTTGTCATATATGCCCAGCCATCCTAGATCCATAACCTTATATGAAGTGGGTACAAATAGCTGTCCATGTCCTTGTGGTCCAATTCCAGCTTTTCTGTATAACAGCCCATTCTCTGCATGTAAAAGTCTCCCTTGACTGGAGGGTTATGAGCTTTTTGGCAGTTTGCCAAAACAAGGCTTCAATGTGCTGTCAGCTGCTTGTGCCTTGTTATTCTCTTCCGGATGAGTTATTTATCGGATTTTCTGGAGCTTGACCTGGTCTGGACTGTTGCCATAATTACAGGTTTTAACTCGGACCACCCCTTCTCCTAAGAAAACATACCTACATCCCTGTAGGATTATTATGTAAAGGGGATTTTGGCAGTCCATCAATGTGCCGCTGCTTTGATCTCTGTTATCCTTCCACATAGCGAGATTAGGATTTTCTAACATTGGATTCTGGCTAAGTGGTTGCAAATTACAGTTTTATGGAAAACATTCTAATCCAGCTTATGTAAATTTCCAAGGCTTTGATCCTCTTCAATAGCGATTTTGATTCGGTATTGGGCAATGTCATGTTTCTGGTGGTTTCCATCTGTTCATGGCTCACCAGAGAAGAACACACGACCGAGTCAAAGTCCAAGCCTTTGTCATATAAGCACAGTACTTGAGGGAAATTCACGGTCACTTCCTCACAGACAGGGGATGATGGTCATTCTGACTCACTGCCAGTTCTTCCTTTCCCGTGTTCCCTGTCGTAAGACATGCAGCGTGATGAGGAGGGTATTTCCTTCTGCATTCTGCAGTATTGTGGTTGCTCATTTTACAAGTCTTACACCACTTATCTTCCTTTCTTGAAGGTCTCCTGTCTGATCCTAAAGGGGTTCTTTACTTGTAGTCCCATCTTGGCCTATTCTTGAATGCGTGGTCCTGGTTGTGGCCACTTCCTTCAGACATTGTATAGTTTTGTGGTTTCTTAAATACTTCTACATGTTTCTTCTTAGCTCCTTGATTCATGGACTGAGCCAGTTGGTGGCTTTCTGCATAGGTGATTATGTCATCTAACCTATCTCTTTTATTCTCTATCAGGAACTTTTTAGTTTCAGGGGCTATGGAATCTAGTAGTTGTTCTATCGACATCATCTCCTTTAGCCCCTCGAAATCTGGAGAAAAGTTTCCTAACTTACACCACCTTAGTAGGTAAGTCTCCAATCGTGTTGTAAATTGCTGATAAGTTTCTCCAGCCTCCTTCTTAGCAGTTCGGAATTTTTTTCGATAAGCTTCAGAGTTCTGTTCATAACGAACAAGCAATGCCTGCTTCAGGGCTTCAAAATCTTCTTGATCTTCCTTTTTTAGTTTCAAGAATACTTCATAAGAAACTCCTCTCAATCCTTGAGATAACTTCAAATTCCATTTATCCTTTTCTAAACCATAAGTTGTGGCAAGCCGTTCAAATCTGTCTATATAAGCTTCTATGAAGTCCTCCTTCTCAACAAATGGGTCTATATGAAAGTGCATGGCTCCGATTGAAGTACTTTGGTTGGAGTTACTGTTGTCAGAGTGAGGGGGGGTGCTCCCACTGGAACTAGCAACCGATTGAAATTCCAGCTGTCTCATCCTCAGCTCATGTCCTCTCTCAGCCTCCAACCTCTTAGCTTCAGCCTCAACCTCTAACCTCCTAGTTTCAGCTTCCAACTGTAGCCTCTTAGCTTCTCTTTCCGCTTCTGCTTGCAACCGCCTTTCTTCAGCCTCGAATTTCTTTGCTTCTCTATCAGCCTCTAATTTCTTTGCTTCAGTCTCTAATTACAACTTTCTTTCTTCCCTGTCCATATGCTTATCCACTTCCGTAGTAACATACTGTATGAGAGCTTCACCTGACAAACCAAGTTCTTTACCCATCTGCATGATTGCAGTTTTGAACTTTACCAAGTCAGCCATGGCGTTACGTTGAAAGGAGTATCTAATGTTACTACTACTTAATTACTTAAGCTAACTTAATTAAAGACGTAAAATATTCCTTCAACCAATGTGAGAGACCACTGTTTAACTTGTGTACTACAAAGGTACTTTTCCAAAAAAATTATAATTTACTTAAAAATTTTTTTTTTAACTATTACCAAGACTTCCTATGAGAAAGAGATACAAGAAAGATAGATACTGGCTCAGGATAATAAGATGATCCCGCGAACGAGCCCCCAAAATGTGACGTAATATTTTAATAAGAGTGGCAGATGTTGATAGTGTAGAAAATTAGACAAGCAAAATTTAGTCTAGACAGGTATATCCCAGTCTCGGAGAAGAGCACTGGTGTAAGGATGGCACAGGTATAGCTATAGCTGTAAAGAGCACACGTCTGGATGGAATTAGTATAGATCAAGAGCTCTAGAGTGCTACCGTCACCTAACTATACTGTGACAACAATAATACAGCAAAATATAACTGTCAACAATAAGAAATTGACAAGTCATAAAATTACAATTTACTGAATTATTTATTAATGTACATCTAGTTTCTTATTTCTCTTTTGAAAATCGGAAGATCTCAATTAAAATGAAAAATACAAAAATCTACAATATTTATAACTTTTTACATAAAGTTCATGTCTACGTTAACCTTAATGTCTTTTGCCTGCACTGGGTGAACACACATTGCACTTTTCATCACTACACGGTCTCTTTTGGGATCTCACAGAAGGTTTTGGAATATTAACACTTAGGACTTAGCTTTACAGTCATGGACAACGTCTGGTAACACACGAGTGTAGTTGGAATACAGCTTCTTGGATCTTATGTTTGGCTAGCCAAGGAATGATGGAGCCAAAACACTTGAACTCCGTCACACACAGTATACGTTGAGTGGATGGTAGTTTCAGATCAGGCTGTTCCAAACTAGACCAGTAAACCTGCAAAATATGTAGCATGTGGCTAGTCCTTGTGTGGTGATTTCTCATGGGTCTGCGTGTTGTGAGGTGATGTGTTCAGTGTATGCTTATAGGTATGGCATAGGTTTTGGTTCAATGGCAGTGTATAGGCAATGACAAATCTAAGTGATTACATTTTCAAAAATACATAATACAATTTCTGTACACAGTCATGATGCTGCAGTTTCCTTCTACAGTCAGTTTGAATTGCAGTCATCAATAAAACAATGTTATACAACATAGGCCTTCCCTTAGTTCTGCCTTTCCATTCCTGCGCGTCTCTATTATGCATCCTGGTCCTTGCCTCATTCTCCATTTTGAATTCAAATGTTGTCTCGCAGTTTAATTTAATGATCAAACCTGTAAAAGAAGTATTTACATACATACATACATATATATTCGTAATCTTACATACCCCTTTTAGGATAAATCAGAAGTTGAACTGACTGAAGGCGTGGCAAAAGTTCAAACTGCCGGCATAACAAATAGGAATAACCTTGCTCAGGGGTTGATCTTTCTCTCTCTCTCTCTCTGCCTTCAAATTCGTCTCTCTTCCGAGGTTTTAGTTTTGCGTGTGTACCCTGTCTGCCACGGTTCCTCTCTAATTATACACAGCCAGCGAGCGAGCGAGAAAGCATCTCACGCTTGCTGCTAAATTTTCAGTTCCAACCGGCTCGCGCCTCGGTTTAGTGTTTTTTTCATTCTTCCTCCTTTTCGTTCCTTGTATCTTTTGTATGGATCACGTTTGTTGATACCTTACTTTAATTGTACCATCAACAGCTTCTTTCCCTCCAATAATTTCCTCTATTGGGTTGGTCTTAGAATTTATATAATTTTTCAAAGTGGCTTAACTTGACAAAATATGATGAAGTGGTCTGTTCTCAAGCTTCTATCTTCTTTTTGCAACAACGGTGGAATTAGTTGTTTGAAAGGAAATAAATGTGGACTTCTCTGCTCCTAACGATACTATTATCAACTCCTTCTGATCATCCTGTCTTTTTATATGAATTATATTCGTTAGCCATCAAAAACAAATATCGCTTCGTTTATGTAGCCATTACACAGTGCTAGAAAATGATAGAGAGAGGCAATCGCGTCGGCTTGGTTTAAACGTATCACGAACCAAGAATTTGTCTTGCGTATTTTTTCTCACCACGCGACACTTGTCCTAAGTCTAGGCAAGACACGCGGATGAAAATATTGTAATCATCTGAAAGATGAAGTCATTCTTGAAGAGCCTTACCAAGAATTGTTCCAATATAAATAATTAGCCAGAAAACGGCTGTGTTTTCAAGTATCCCGTCTCCCGTACTTGATCTCCTGTAGTGTTACGGCAGAGCTTCAGCCTGACCAGATATTGTCTGGCTGCTAGTGTGTCCCTCTGACATCAGGAGCGGAATAATGTTTAAATTAACATATGTATCTACGTAAAGAAGATGAACATTGTCCATTCGTCAGAATCATCTTTTATGTCAAGCCGTTGACCTTGATGGCGTAACGACCAGTGTTGCCAATCTAGGTCCACGTTGATTATTATGTATGCTGTCTAAACCATATTGATGAACTATATGTACCCATGATGTCAACGTCGTTGTGACGTATATATGTAAATATAGCCT
The DNA here is from genome assembly GCA_024509875.1 of Oreohelix idahoensis. Taxonomy (NCBI): domain Eukaryota; kingdom Metazoa; phylum Mollusca; class Gastropoda; order Stylommatophora; family Oreohelicidae; genus Oreohelix; species Oreohelix idahoensis. The sequence continues at coordinate 48,037 of JAMPIV010007001.1, read as the reverse complement.
CAGTAATCCGACCACTTTTGCTTCCCCATCTAGTGTTTATAATTCTGCTACGCAAAAACTACGAATTTCGCTGTCTGTCTGACTCATATTTTTAATCTACGCCTCTTTTCGTCTACTTGAGCATACCAAACGAGCTCGCGAGTTTGTTTAAAAGCTTCCGCAAACTGTTATTCATTCAGGGGAGCAAATCACGTTTGTTTACCTGCGCTCTCACACGAGCTGATTTGTCAATATTACGATAACTGGCCGATAACACTTACAAGACACGTGGAAGGTAACAGCTCTTAAAGTTTCTCCACGAGGGGAGCAAATCCTGTGATGTTTGTACATTCAGGGAAAAGGTATTTCTTTGATCTCGAGAAACAGGAAATTCGCTGACCGGAGCCACTACATATACTAAGAGTTGTTGTCGTTAGCAGCGGTCGATAGAAGCGAACGAGGAACCTTTGATCGGGGAATTAGTTTCCCAATTTCTGCTATACACGAGAAGTGCGAAAAGTAAAACCCTTCTGTGATCAAAATACGGTGATCCTATATAAACCGCGTCTTCCTCTAATCATTATCAGTTGTCACTCAGAATTTTTGGATAATCTAGCTTGTTATTCTAGAGCCATTGTGGAAGTGTGTTATTACCATTTCGTAGAGATTGTTTCATTTCTGATTGTGGTAATAGAAATTAGCATTTACGTGATTTAAGGTGTTAAGTTTATCATTATAATTCACTGGGATTTTCTAGGTGTTCAGACTAGCGAATTAAATAATGCATAGCTATTTTTATTCCAGATGTTTCAGTTGTAAGGTAGATTTAATCACCCGCTATCACCCAGAAAGAGATGGTTTAGTTGACTAATCTCGTAAATACACTAGGCGACTGATAATTGACGGAATACAATTCACTTCTAATTCATTATGTGTAATTATATAAGTGACTACTGTAATATCATGTGGCGAAACAAATAGCTAGTAATGACAAGCAATATTTGAAAAAGTGATTAAAGTTTAAATAATAACTGACCAGACAGGATAGGCTTTTTACTTAATCAGGGAGGACGGAGACGATGAGAGAAGTCTCGTCTCCTTCTATGTGTATATATATGTAGATATTATTAGCAGTAAGGGTTTCATAATGTTCCTATATCCTCTAGGCAATCTGATCAACGGCGACCAGCGTTTTTTATGTGGCTATATCTTGAGCCTTATCTCGATTTTTTTACTGAATTAAAGTAAAGTTGTCTTCTGTTAGCTGACGAATCTCCAAGCTTCAGTTGCGAACAGGACGGGCCACAGAGACGAACGAACATTTTTTATAAGTAAAAAAATTTAACGGAGACTTACCAAATACCCAGAAATATTTTATTGCATTTTTATCAGCCCATTGTGGTGAAATAACAATAACTGTTCTCCCGACTTCTGTTAGTCGTTCACGCTATTTCAGAATCGGCAACCCACCAGAGTTATCCGGTAGGATCTATCTAATCAATTGCATATTAACCTCAGTAACAATTTTGAGCAACTAGCTGTGCCAAAATACCAGAAGTATTCGTTTTCCCATTCCTTGCGGTGAACACTACATCTCGATTTTTCTAACATTAACTAGTCAAGGTGAAAACATCGATCCAGGATTACCTCACTAAACTTGGCGTCCACCTTTATGAAGTTACTGTTAAGGCTGGACTGGTGCCAAGTTTGCCACTGAAACCTGACACTCCAATCGATAATTATATCCAGGATAATTGTACATGCCTGGAAATTACACCAGATTAGGTAAGGAAAGAAAGAACGTGGCCACGTATGTGTGTGTGTGTGTGAGAGAGAGAGAGAGAGAGAGAGAGAGAGAGAGAGAGAGAGAGAGAGGGACTGAAGATTTTCTTGTTAATACAGCTTGCACCAAACTAGCTTATTTGGCTTAACAATTGTTTACTTTACGGGGTAGCACGCATTAGGAAGTTTGCTCAATTTACTGTCTATATACCGTAACCTAGTGTTAATCTTTGAACTTTCGGGTTATTAACTACTTTTGGGATCTTCTTCTCAACAAGAGGGGAAGGCTTATTGGGTTATTTTCCTATGTCTGTAATTTTGATGTATTTGATTCTTCTAGATATTTGATGTTGTAACGTTTAAGTGATAATAAACTAAACAAAACCTAATTTAGTGTGTTAATCAGATCATCTCCAGTAACCATATTTTTTCACGTTTGTGTGTCTTGTAGTCACATATTTGTATGTGTGTGAGCGGTTAAACGTATATGTTACATGTATGGAGAGTAGGATTGTCTTATTATAAAGTACAGTCGTAAAGATAGGCTGGATTAGAGTATCTTCTCAATCCAGAGACAGATTCTACCCTTAAACTATTCACTCGTGAAATCTAGTTCTTATACCTTTGACCCCGCTTATTTACCACTATCACATCTACTCAGAAGGGACCAAATATCTCCCTAACCTATCAAAAAATGTACGACAGTCGTCCAAGAATAAATCGTATCGTCATGAATGTTCCATAATGGGTCCAGTGTACATTACTACCAGTTGGTCAGTCTTATGACCCAGTCGTTGCCGTTATGTTTGTATTGTCTTCATCATCCTTAACGAATCGACGGCCCACAAAAAGCATTCGCACCAAGCTCAAACACAGCTGTAGCACTGGATTCTTCGAAATATACACAAGTTCTCTCACTGGGAGCATTGGCATCTTGTCCTCAGAATAGATGACAAACTGCCGTACACAAATGTGGCAAGAAATGCGATTAGGCGTCTGGCCGATAGTCACTATTTTACCACCGTAGAATCAGCAAAAACATCTATTGACTTATCGACCCGATGTAACTCCCATTCACTGCCACTTCTATATACTAACTCTATCACAACTCAAAGCAACACTTGCTGCTAACGCTATCGCATCTCGGATCAGACTCTCTTAGTCCAAACCGTCGATTTACAACGATAACAGTTTTAGAACCCTCCAGAACACTTTGTCTGAAAAACAACCCGGAAGTTAATAAATTTCTAGTGCGTAGCTTAACTTCGCTAAGCGTGTCAAAGAAAACTCCAAACAACGTAACTTTCAATCAAGGGATGTAAACCTATACTTAATCCCCTCTTCTCGTTCTATCGATTGTTCCCCTTAGACAACCCCTATAAAGTCAGTGTTAAGTCCTGTTTGTGCGTGTAATTTAAATGTTGAGCACAGCTAAGAAAATATATACATGATTAATTAATTACGCGCTATTATACACTATGTTGAACACAAAGGCGCAACGCAGTGCGCTAGGTTTGGTTGCCAAATAACAAATCCGTTATAAGGAGAGATACCTAATGCCTATGGCCTCAGACGGTCGTTTTTGGACGGAGCCGATTATAACTCTTGCCCGGATTGAGGGAAGCATTCATGAAGATATCATAAACCTCCTGGTATGGAGTATCTTTGTTAGCCAGTGAAGGGCTTGTTTGCATACTTATATTATGCTAATTTCTTCATGTATTGAAATCTGGCTGAACTTCAACACACACGCCATGTGGTGTTGCTAGTGGGATCCAGATCTTTACCGAATGTTATCGGGATTATTCTTCGTACTTATTTGAGGGTTATTCAATAAAACCCCTGTCATTTTAATCATGCTCCATAACGAAGGCCATGGTGGATCTACTTGCCGTAAAGCTCATCGCCGTCCTTGAAGGGTCGGCCGTTATAAAATATCGATCAAGTCCATGATCAAAGTTACATGATCATGCAATGTACTATGCTGCTTGACGTTGCAACCTAAACTATTGATATGATGCCTATTACTACAATGATTGATCGTCTGTATTGCGTCTACCAAATAAACGTGTGTTTGATCTCAGACCTTGACTACAATCCACATTGATTTCCAGTTAAACAAAATTACATATTAACCTTGACCCATCTTTTCGGCCCACGATGTTCATGATTCGCGTTCTATATTAGTCGGTCACCCTTGTAAGCCCGACCAAGACTGACAGCCTTTAAGTCAGTAAAGACATTGACAGTATTGTATAAAGACACGCCGTGTTAACCAAACACAAAAATATTCAGCGGCGTATCAGTCAGCTAATCTCCATCATAAAAACTAATCTCATAGGAAATATTTATAACCAAATCTTTTCCACTAAACCACTCTAACGGTTACAATTTGAACAATACAATGATTCAAAGCAAGATCACCAGTTTTAGTTTTTTTGTTTAATTTGCGAGGAAGTGAGAAATAAATCATTTTTATTTTAGTCTATGAATGTGAGTCATCATTATCTGTCATCTCCTTATGCGGAGGCACGTAGCAAATGCTTACCAAGCCTTCCAGTGTCTTTCCAAGTCTTGTTTATCGCTTTAAGTTCATGTCTCCAAACACCTGCGAGTGTCATTACCTTGTATAATGCTTCACCTTCTTAATTTCATTGATAGTTCTGATTTAAAAATAAAAAATCTACATGAGGCCAGGACGATGTTATACACATCCATCGTATAAAAATTGTGTGCCATGTCATGCTGATGCTGGCAACCGCTATTTTGTTTTAGAATTTGTTTTCTGTGGTTAGTGTTTCTAAGACTCGCTGCCAAGATATTTGATGTACGCTAGCTAATGCTGCTATGAATTATGATGTGGATTAAAAATGTGTGCACCGTATTTGAGTATACGATATGTAGTTTTAAATGTTGTGGTATTTCCGCCTATGCTACAAACGAAGACGTGATGCTATACTTTATGCTTTTGATTTGCTTCCGAAAAGTGAAAACGATGCACAAGTGCTAATCAGGCGATGACATAGTTGTAAATGAAGGGTTTATATAATTACTGTTTACTTTCTCTCTTATTCTGACCCTTTCTAGTCATATATATATATATATATATATATATAGTATATATATATATATATATATATATATATATATATATATATATATATATATATATATATATATATATTTATATTTATATTTATATATATGTGTGAGTGTGTGTGTGTGTGATAGATCTTTAGAGGGCTCAGTGTTTTTAAAGTAGACCCCCAAAAGCTTCTGGGTTGCCTACCCTTGCTCTAAAGTATATATATATATATATATGTGTGTGTGTGTGTGTGTGTGATAGATCTTTAGAGGGCTCAGTGTTTTTAAAGTAGACCCCCAAAAGCTTCTGGGTTGCCTACCCTTGCTCTAAAGTGACGCTACCAGGTTTCGGTCATGGAACCTGTTAACTGTGTCGCGAGAGGAACGCACTCTAACCTCTAAGCCAGTCGGACAAGGACCTTTACCTAATATTATTAAATAGATAGCCTAGTGTCTACTTGCAAAATTAAGGAATAAGGATGGGGGCACTGTGGTGGATTTTGATGTTATGAAATGTGGTTGTTATGTTTAACTATTGTTCTGAATGAGATCAGCTGTGAAGGTCCCTGTTTCTAACAGTTTATGGGTTGAGTTATCAGGAAACCTTTTTGCTACCACCGTATGATCTCAATCAGACCTATTCTTGACTAGTATGTATGGTAGCTACGTCTAATGTCTAGGGTTATGCAAGTGTGGTGGGATGGTAATTTACCACTAACACACACACATATAAACAACTATTAAAGTCTATGATCAAATGAACTAACACCTGGGTTAAATTTTGATGTGTAAATATTTTCTATACAATTTTATTGGTCCTGAACCTAGTATTCTTCTGGTCAGGACTTTGCAAATTAAAAGAACTCAAGGTATATACATAAAAGCAACTTTCAACCCAAAGGGACAGTTTGTCCAAACATATACGATATATTTGCCCGCGTTTCCTACAGTTTGGCGTGTTTCAACCACTTGTGTCCTCAGTCTAAAAATACATTTGCCTCTCTCCTCTTTTTAGTCCGAAACAAGGCTAATACTGTCAAAATTGTTATCTATAAATCCAAGGTCATAGTTCCCTTATACACTACGTTCTGTCTTGCTAAAATCAATGCGTTGACTGGCGGGGGGAAAGACGACGCGTTACAACTATACTATTATTGTTTCTACTTATATTATTTTGACTTTTATACTTATAAATAATGATTTTATCGATGTATCAATGTAATTTTATCACAGGCACAAGTGGCAGTGTGGTTTGAAAAGGAAATATCGCGGTTTTTACGTGCAACAAAAATAAACTGAAAAAGGAATACTGTATACATTATATTTTAATCGCAATGTCCCTTCACTCAGGAAGTACTAAAGTTTTTTGCATTTCTTTTACTCACAGGTCGTAATGTCGCCTTGAAGCAGAAAACAAACCAGTCTAGCAACTACATTAATTCTAATTATCTATTAACTTATAATAACACCAAATCTGATAACGCTGTAGACGGTAATCCAAGCGGAAACTTCTATGGGCAAGAGAGCTGTACATGCACGGAAAAACAATGGTACCCTACTTGGGAGCTGAGCTTCTCGTCCATTAAACTGGTGAATAGATACATCATTTACAATAGAGGTAAGTTTGTTCTTGAATTTTATTGTTGTTTAAGGGGCATCTCCATGACCTGTTAGATACAACAACTTCGGCTTACGTCATTATAAAAGGCAGTTTTCACCACTTGCGTACAGTATTTCCTCTGCGGTCTTCTTTGATCTGTTTCAGTACATTCTCCTGTGCTTCATCCTTTTTGAAATGATTGTTTCTATGTCTTTGTATATTTTTTCGTTTCTATTGTATTTTATTTATTTATTTACCCGCCTTAGTTGCGTTGCTTCTCTATCATTGTATAGGGTTTTCACTCCATAGCTTATATTGTTATATTTTAGGCACAACTTCCAAAGATTATGGTTTGTCAAGGTTTTCTTCGCCCGTGTGTTTTTTCTTGTTCTTTCCCATTTGAACTCCCCAAGGAGCATAGGCCGTCAACAAACATGTGCCAAGTCTTCCTATCACGTGCATCAGATCAAGGTAATTCTGTGATAGTTTCAACCCAGGTTCTGTTCTTGTGTAGTTGTTGCTACTTTGACCCTTGTGTATGTTCTCATCTTAGTGTACCTTTGTCAGTTGTTAAATACGTCACTTAATAACTGCCTGCCTTATTTATGTGATGTGTGGTAGTACGTTATCAGACAACTCCAATGCCTGAAATGACTTGACAACTCAGAGTAGACAACACAAGTTCTTTAATTGTTGTCAAGTAACATATTCACAGCTGGCAACCCTGTGCCTGATTATAAATGGTAATAGCATACATGAGACTTCAACAATGTCCTACATATGTCATGTAACTCACTGTTCATAGACTACTTGATTAACTCTTGATCTACGTTACATTCTGAACACCCTTCACTTCTGATGCTGTCTACCATACACTACTTCTTAATGTACTGTTCACACTAAATGCAGTATGGTTTTGAAGTAATAATCTGGATTACCACCAGTGCTGGATACTTATTCTATGCCACTGCTGTCTTATAAAGTATGCTTCATATGTCCAAACTGGACCACTACTTCGAACACCTGTCTTCGATCACTTGCCCTTGACTAATTATTCGAGAGTTTACATACCATGTTTACTTGAATAAAACTGCTGATAATACACTTGGACACAGCTCGACATGAACTTTAATTGTCATGGGAACATCTTTCCCTTTTCTGCGAAATGCAGCGGTATCATAACACAGTGATACTTGAGCTGTCCACTAAGTTTCAGATGGTCCTACGGTTAGTCTAATTTCTAACCTGTTCACACTCTGACGACCATTTTAAGAGTGACCCCAACTCTTCCACTTCAGACACTGATTTCCCGTGTTTTGGTGACGTCAGAGCTAAGTCTTACTACTCATAAATTATTCCTACTTAGTCATATCTCAGTTCTTTCTTTTTCCTATCACATTACCTCCCCTATCCTAAAAAAAAGATTTGTCCCTGAGGACAAATTTTTCTCTCCCCTTAATTATTACACCTACCTCTACCCTAAATCTTAATATGTCTACTTCCTTGACCAGCACTTACAATACATAAACACTTAAATCAAATATATATCATCCTTCTACTCACATGGAGTAATCCATTATGTATTCCTCATCATCATCTTACTACCTCCTCCTATTGTAGTCATATAATGCTGACCACAAAACATAATCTGTAATAACTACTAACTGTGACCTAGTTATACCTTGTACACTTCTTTCATCCACAATTTATTATATCTTTCACACTCAATTTTCACTCTGAACCTCACCATTCCCTACTTTGTTTCTGAGCTCAGCATTGTTTTTACATAAGCTGTCATATCTCAAATCTATTTGTCTACCATTTTAAGTCATTCCATCATGACCTACCGAACATCATCCTACCCATACTCACTTTCTTATTTACTTTTTCTGTAGTTAACACGTTTTCACACAATATATTGTAACTGCCTGTTACACTTTAATATATACAATCGTTTGTGACCCATTTAAACATCATGGTGTCACTGATTCTTTTTTCTTGCTATCCCACCTGGCTAAACTTCCACCTATCTTTTGGACCTAAAAAATACCTTATGTGGTCCCCTAATACGAACTACTTGCGTTTCCGTATCGTCTATCTATTCCTAACTCTTTTAATCTTCTTTCTATTTCTCATATTTCACGTGCCTGTGCACTCATCTGTCTTGCTTTCCGTATTCGTGTATTTCAATCTCTTTCTTCCCTACTCTTTTGTTCCTCATAACATTCTGCCCTTTTTCGTAAACCTTCTCTTACTATATTAGTTCAATCAAGAACTCACATTCACCTCTTGTCATCTCTCTTATAATTCCTCCGTTATATAATCGTTATAACTCACTATATCTCTGCCCTTTACACATGGCTTCTTCCAACATACTTATGTGTACCCTCCATGTATCTCTCTGTTATATCTCTATGGTTTCGCAACACCTCATTATCTCTGCCATCTTTTCCTCCCTTATCCACTGTATTCGTTCCATCTGGAACAGTAATCCTAACTACTCTTGTCTGTCCTCCCCCAATGATTTCTCCAATGTCCAACCTTTTTTTTTTTTTTTTTTTTTTTTCACCGTCACCCTGGCTTCTTAATTACTCCTATATTCGCCCTTTTCCTCATGGTTTATCTTCACCATTTTCCTTCCACTCATCTCTTCTGACCTTACCCATGTCTTTTCTTTCTCTACTATTATCGGCAATCTCCCATGGCCTCTACTCTGACCTCTCTACACTCGAGTCTTAATTATTCTCTCTCTAATGCAGTAGTCTATCATTCAGATCTACTCAGCTTCTTAATATGTTCAGTGTAAACTGATTGCATCTAGTTTCCCCACAACTAGACTCCCGCTACAATTTTCCACTTCTCTCCTTCTCCCATTTATCTCCTCTACCTCTTGTTCCCTCATTGGATCTGTACTCTCCAATTTCTCAATTATACACTCTATTCATCTCCAAATATTTCTCACCATCACTTATTTCTCCATATCTCTATCTTCATTATTCCTACCGTCGTCACCACCGCTTTTCCTATAATGTCACCCCTACTACCATGGCCTCAAATCTAACTCTTTCGTCTCTCTTACTCATCTATTGCTATACTGCAGTACCCTATTGGTCAGGAGTACTCAGTTTATCTCTTCTTGCGGTATAGACCAATCATACTTGTCTCTTCAAGACTAGCAACCGCCGCCATCTTGTTCCACATAACATATGCTATGTCTCCTCCCATAGCCTCCTCCTATGCTAACTTATTCATCAATTTTAGCATCTCCATCATCCTAGCCTCTCTGGCTCTAAGCGCTTCTAACTCTATCTGTTTATCCAAATCTTGAGTCTCCTCTTCTCGTCTAACCTCGTCAACACTTTGCCTCCTCTCCACCTCTGTATCTCGTGTATCTCTCGAGTTTCTCTCGACCTCCTTACTTCTTACTCCATCAACCGTTTGCTTCAGTTCCTCTTCTACTGTTTCACATCTCATTTTCCCTGAGTTTCCCTCAGGTTCTCTACTCTTTAACTCTTCGCTACCTCGACCTCTACTTATATAACCCTCTCGCTGCGCCCTTTTTTCACTCAGTGGTATCCTGGATGCTCTGACACTGCCACTAATTGATGTGTCTCTGCTTCTATATCTTTCTTTCCCGTTTTTCACTGGGATTCTTGATTTTCTTATTTCTCTTCTGCTACTACTTCTTCCCTCCTCCTTTCTAGCCTCCCGGCTCTTGAATCGATACTCCTTTCGATCTGTATTTCTTCTAATCTCTTCCTCTCTGCTTCTATTTCTCAGCCTATCTCGGCTCTTGGATCGGTATTCCCCTCGATCCGTATTTCTTCTCTCTTCGTTTTTCAACTCTTCATATTTTCTATCCACATTTTCGCAAAGTGCCTGTACATCTTCCTTCTCTCTTCTATTACTATTTCCTGCCTTATTCTTCTTACTAGATCTCACATCTATCTGTTCTACCTGTCTCAACTTTTCGAGGCGCCTTCTATAATCTGATGAGTTGTCTGTTGACGACTGTCGTGTGAAATTCTAATCCACATATATAAATTAAAAAGTAAATGTAAAGCCTAACAAATAAATTTAATAAAAGGAAAGAAGAATGGTAAAGAACAGTGCTGTCACAATGACTGTACTCGAAATCCCCCTTGTTTTCTACTTCGTCTGCAAATTGTAACGTTTCACGTTGATAGTAAAAGCCTACTGCTTCAATACCCGCTTTCTACGATAAAACGTGTACTGCCTTTCTAAGAAAAACCTTGAGATACGCAAGCTGACCTATATTTAATATTCCATTCATGTCATTTTATACACTAAGTTACCATAAACGAAAGACAGATGGACTAAGGATAGAAAGAAAGGGAGGGGCTGAAAGCCGGAACGCAGGCAATACTACCACAGTCTCGCGATACACAATTAATGCCACCCCTAACACGCGTGTAAGGCCACAAGCACTAACTTTTTTTCAAATCGACAGTGATAAAAAAACACTACCCATACGAGAGTTAGGTTTTAAAAACCTGAAAAACGCTTATTAGGAAACATGACATTATACTGGTTTACGTTTGAAAACATTACAGTACCCAGACACCACATCGTATTCGAAGTGAACAGGAGGTAGAAGAAAATGCATATTTTGAACGCAGCCCCTTAGCCCCATTAAATGTATATATTTGGGTTCCTTAGGACTTGCTGACAAAGAATATGTTGAACGTTACGCAAATAGTCTAGGAATTAACAAATTATAGCCAAAATAAAATAGTGAGGGTGTCAGACAACCCCAAAATCAGAATCGCTCAGTGGCAGATTTTAAAACCACCATTGTACGGGAAATAGGCTGACATGTTACCTCCTATTTGATTGGCGGAAAGTAAATGTAAGGCTAAACACGATTAGTCGGACTATAAATATTGATTCTTTGTTGTTAGGGAAACGTGAGTAGGAGTACTTTTTTTCAAACGCTTGTGTAAACATGGCACGATTGGTTAGACCCGCCAATATAGTCAATCAGAGGCGTCAGGTCAGCACCACATTTTCAAATAAACTTACTAAAGAACCAGTGCGTTGAGCGCCAGTGCATATTTTTCTAAATAAAAGCCTGGGACATCGGCAGATCGAAATTGTGCTATATTCATTGCCAGTCAACGTAACTGTGTATTATTCCATGAATTGTGGTAAGCTTGAAATATTTGATATCTTTTTAATGAAAATTGAATGTAAATTGATAATTTATGTCTGTATATATGTGTGGTTCAGTAGCGAACATGAGGTAAAGCCTATATAGTGCTCCAACCTGAACCGAAGGTATCGGAGGAAAGTAAAACTACATGGAATTGCCAAACAGTACACTGACACCTATCTTATTGACTAGAAAGAAATCATGCTGGAATTGCAGAGGCGTAGTAATCATTAGGGAGGAGTATACTGGTGAAAATTGTTTCAGATGAAGATAGCAGTTGGCCTACCGCTCTGAACTCAGTGTTTGTTATGTATTGTGTTCAGTCTGGAAATTTATTATAAATTAGTTCTGAAATAGGAGGTACAACCTTCTTGTTTCAGGGACCGTGGTCCTAAAGTTACTGAGCAGCACCTGGTCTGAGCTTTGCTGAACCTAGAGGCTGACAGCATACTCCTGGGTCCAGATAGTGACCAGTGAGGTGTCTCCAGAACACAGGGAGGCTATCGAGCAGAGGAGTCTTTTCCTGCCGCCATCACGAAAGATAAGCGTCTGTGGCCAGAGGAGCTCAACATTATGCCCCCCCAACCCCCTCAAAATCTGACTTTATAATAAAACAGAGGGAAAATACAGTGTTTAAACTGATAGGAACTGTGAACTTTTCCCCATACTATTTCCAAGTTAAACAAACACTTGAAGTCATGATGACAAATAACAACATAGCTTGAAAAAAAACAAAACCAGTATTACCTCATATTACTACTACACAACTAACACACATAGGATAATATTAATAAAATATGTCACTACAAGGTTCATATTGATAAATTCTGTACATATAAATTGTAATTACAATTGATTGTGATTCCTGGTTCACTGTTTAGTTGATTCAGGACATCTATATTAGTGAAAGTAATTAATACATATTTATATTTGAAACTTTACCAGTGACTCATTTAAGATAGTCTTATAGAGTGTTAAATGTGTGTGAGTGTCAAAGTGTTGTCAAGTGTGGTGGAATAAATTAAATTGTTTATCTGTCTGTTGTTGTTGTGACTTACACTTCATCATATACATACCCTAGACATTTAACGTAGTCATCACAATATTCCAGAATAATTCTGACTGAGTTATAATGTGGTAGCAAGTAAGGTTATCTGTAGAACACTACACCTATTAGATACAGATACCTTCACAGCTGATCTCAGTCAGTACACTAAGTCCCCTATAAATATTTATAACATCCCACTTTACCGCATATATTGGGGTCTCGCTCCCGGGATATTGAACTTTCTCCTATTATATATATTGGGAATAATAAAGAATTAAAAGGTATCCTTGGGTAGAAATAAATAAGGTTGAGCTCTCAGTGCCTGTAGTGTTCTTAGATAATTATTGAAAGATTGAATTGTTCACATTTGCATGTTAGACAATGGCCGACTTGGCAAAATTTCGATCTGCTGCTGTACAGACTGCGAAAGAGTTAGGAATGGACGGGCAAATTATGATTGCTTATGTCACTGCTGAATGTGACAAATATATTGAACGGGAAGAAAGAAGATTAGAAAAAGAGGCCGAAAGAAAGTTAGAGGCTGAAAAAGAACTTAAGAGGTTGCAGATTGAGGCTGAGGCTAAGAGGTTGCAGATTGAGGCTGACAAAGAGGCTAAAGCATTGGAGGCAGAAAGAGAAGAGAAGAAATTAGCTGCAGAAAGAGAAGAGAAGAAATTAGCTGCAGAAAGGGAAGACAAGAGATTAACTGCAGAGAGGGAAGCAGAAAAGGAGGAGAAGAGATTACAAAGGGAACATGAGTTACGACTAAGGGAGTTTGAGTTTCAAGGCCATGCTCCTGAAAATGGTGCCAGTCCCTTTGCCTCTGATGCCACTGCTAGCCAGGGAGCCTCAACCTCAGCTATGAATTTTCATTTAGATCATTTCGTTGAGAAAGACGATGATATTGAGAGCTATCTAAATAGATATGAACTATTAGCTACCACATATGGGTTAGAGAGAGAAAGGTGGAGCTTAAAGTTATCTCAAGGGCTTCGTGGGGCAGCTTATGAAGTTTTTGCCAAAATGAGCAGAGGTGATCAGGAAAATTATGACATGCTAAAGCAGGCTCTTTTGTTAAGATATGAAAAAGAACGCAGAATTTTATAGGAAAAAATTTAGGAATGCTAAACTACTGTCAGGTGAAACCTATCACCAGTTCTCTGCACGGTTAGAGACATACTTGGAGAAATGGACTTCTCTGGGGAAAACCCAAGATCTTAAGGAAATGGTCCTTATAGAACAACTAAGAGAGTCCATGGCTCCAGACCTGAGAAAGTTTCTCATGGAACAAGGTGCAGAGAGGCTGGGTGAGTTGCTAAATGTTGCAGAAAGGTATCAAGCGGCTCAGGCAGAGGTATCAGGTAACAAAAAGTAACAGGTGGAAAATTTTGAGGCACCACAGAACTTTAATAAATTTGATCGTAGAGATCAAAACAAAGGTAAGCACCAATTTGATAGGCCACGGTATGACAATAAAAATAAAACCCCACAATTCGATGAAAGGAAATATGATGAAAGAAAATCTTTCAACCAAGGGAAAAAGGTGGTGTAAAAATTGTAAGATGAACAATCATGACACTGACCGTTGCAGAAGGAACCCTATTGTAATGGCCACCCTTCAGGTCAGGTCGACCTCAAGACAGGAGGAGGATATTATGTTAGATACCACTCCAGAAGAGATGAGGAAGGCACAGGCTGGGGATAAGACCCTCAAGCCTTGTTTCAGGAAATTGTCAACTTGTCATACTACTCCAGGCAAGGGAGATTTTTACATGAAAAACAAGTTGATGTACAGGAAGGCCGGAACTAGATCCAATGGTCAGGGACAGCTGGTACTTCCTAAAAGATATAGGGCAGACTTAATAAGGAGCCTACATGTGAAACAAGATGGAGACCATGAGAAAATTGGTACCATCATCCAAAAGGTGGCTCACAATTATTATTGGCCCAAGGCAAGATGGGACATTGAGAATTTTGTAGAAAGGTGTAGCATAGCACATGAGGGAACACCCACAAGTGGGAACATTGATCAGGACCTGGACACGCCAAGGGGCAAAATTAGGCCTGATAATAAAAAGAAAAATAAATTTGATAAAGTGGACCAAAGGGAATGGGAAGCCCCTTTTCACGGACAAGCTTCACTTAACTGTTTTACCATGGCCACTATGCGGAGAGTGCAAAAAGATGTCTTACCCCAGGATAAGCCGAAAATCCCTCAATCGGACTTAAACAAACTGGAGGAAGAGGATGGAGAGAGGAAATCTCTCATCAAGAATTTTAAGTGGGGAGAAAGCCCCAAGAGGAAAATTGGTAGCGGTCGTTTTGTGCATGATAATTCTGGGAAGAAAAATCATCACTACAGAGCTTCGGGTGGAAAGGACCTGGCATGTGCCAGGAGAAATAAGTTTCCGAATTTAAAAGTCCATATGTAACTCTGTTAAGAACGTGGACTGATGAAAAAGCAGAGGAAAATATTACATCCTCATACCAATATGTGAATGAGCTGACCACTCGTTTAAAAAACTGGCTGGAAACTTGCCAATGAAAATTTGAAACAAGCCAGGAAGAAACATGCTGCCTATTATAACAGGAAAGCTAAAGACAGAGATTTGGCTGTGGGAGAGAAGGTACTGCTTCTTCTACCCGGTAGCCAGAATAAGTTACAAATTGGATGGCAAGGTCCATATACAGTTCTAGAGAAGGTGTCTAGAACCAATTATAAGATAGATAAGAAGGGGAAAGAAAAAATCTATCATGTGAATCTCCTGAAGAAATATTTGGAAAGAGAACATCAGGAAGAGACACACTTGTTGACCTTGTCCATTGCCATGGAGATGAAAAAGGAACCACTTTCATCATTTGAATATCCATTACACCCCTGTGAGACAGCGGCACAGGTGAAAATCAGTACACATTTAACGAAAACTCAGAAAGAGAGAGTGCAACAGGTTCTAGATACTCATACAGAGGTGTTAACAGACCGACCAGGGCATACAAACCTATTGGAATATGATATGAAGCTGATAGACCCCACACCTGTATGTATGAAACCCTATTCGATTCCTTTTGCTAAGGAGAAAGCTTTGAAGGAAGAGATAGACTATTTGTTGAAGGAAGGAATTATTTCACACAGTGAATCTTCGTATTGTTCCAGTGTTGTACTCCTAAGGAAGCCCTCTGGAGAACATAGACTCTGTATAGATTACAGGAGACTGAATGCTATTACAGAAGTTCAGGTGGATCCATTGCCGGATACAAATCAGTTGTTTGCCAGACTAAATAAAGCTAAATATTTCTCAAAAGTGGATCTGAGTAAAGGATACTATCAGATTCCAGTAAAGCCTGAGGTTAGACCATATCTAGCTTTTAGTACCTCAGAAGGACACTATGAGTTTAATAGATTGCCATTTGGATTGAAGAATGCGCCTAGTGTCTTCTCTAGAATGATGAGAAAATTATTGGACACTCTGAATAATCCATGTATCACAAATTTCATGGATGATATCCTTATAGCAACAGAAACATTTGAGGAACACATTGACTCTCTGAACATGCTGTTTAATCGACTTAGGGAAGCGAATTTAACAGCCCGACCAACCAAATGTTGTGTTGGATGTAAAGAATTGGAATTCTTGGGGCACACAGTTTATCAGGGAAACATGACCCCTGACCCAAAGAATTTAGAGAAACTAAAGAAAGCCCCGAGACCACAAACCAAGAAAGACGTGAGATCCTTTGTCTTATTATGTGGTTTCTACCAGAAGTATATCAAAAACTTTAATTCCATATGTGCACCGTTAACTGATTTGACACGTAAGGGAAATCCAGATCGAATTACATGGACACCACAATGTGAAATGGCTTACCAGGAATTGAAGGAAAAGCTCACAAGTAAACCTATTTTGAAATTACCTGACTTAAGTCAAGAATTCATAGTAAGGACTGATGCCAGTAATATTGGGTTAGGTGCGACTCTGCTACAGAAATCAGATGCATTGGATGGGGAATTAAGCCCAGTGGCATATGCTAGCAGAAAGTTGAATAAAGCTGAAACCAATTACTCAACTAGCGAAAAAGAATGTCTTGCAGTAATATGGGCGATAAAGAAATTCAATATTTATCTGTATGGGAAGGCATTTAAGTTGCAAACGGATCACAAACCCTTGTCGTTTCTAGCGCAGGCTAGACATGAAAACTCTAGATTACTCCGTTGGTCATTACTGATGCAGCCATTTGAGTTTAGCATAGAGTATATAAGTGGAAAAACAAATCTGGGAGCGGATTTTTTAAGCCGCCATCCGTGTGATGAGAATCACCCTAAATCCCAGGAAAAATACTAAATTTCTCTATGTGTATATAGAATTATAGACTGACATATAACGTCTGTTTTAGTGGGGAGAATTTGTCGTGTGAAATTCTAATCCACATATATAAATTAAAAAGTAAATGTAAAGCCTAACAAATAAATTTAATAAAAGGAAAGAAGAATGGTAAAGAACAGTGCTGTCACAATGACTGTACTCGAAATCCCCCTTGTTTTCTACTTCGTCTGCAAATTGTAACGTTTCACATTGATAGTAAAGCCTACTGCTTCAATACCCGCTTTCTACGATAAAACGTGTACTGCCTTTCTAAGAAAAACCTTGAGATACGCAAGCTGACCTATATTTAATATTCCATTCATGTCATTTTATACACTAAGTTACCATAAACGAAAGACAGATGGACTAAGGATAGAAAGAAAGGGAGGGGCTGAAAGCCGGAACGCAGGCAATACTACCACAGTCTCGCGATACACAATTAATGCCACCCCTAACACGCGTGTAAGGCCACAAGCACTAACTTTTTTTCAAATCGACAGTGATAAAAAACACTACCCATACGAGAGTTAGGTTTTAAAAACCTGAAAAACGCTTATTAGGAAACATGACATTATACTGGTTTACGTTTGAAAACATTACAGTACCCAGACACCACATCGTATTCGAAGTGAACAGGAGGTAGAAGAAAATGCATATTTTGAACGCAGCCCCTTAGCCCCATTAAATTTATATATCTGGGTTCCTTAGGACTTGCTGACAAAGAATATGTTGA
Organism: Oreohelix idahoensis; assembly: GCA_024509875.1. Lineage (NCBI taxonomy): Eukaryota > Metazoa > Mollusca > Gastropoda > Stylommatophora > Oreohelicidae > Oreohelix > Oreohelix idahoensis. The sequence continues at coordinate 30,277 of JAMPIV010007001.1, read as the reverse complement.
ACGTTACGCAAATAGTCTAGGAATTAACAAATTATAGCCAAAATAAAATATTGAGGGTGTCAGACAACCCCAAAATCAGAATCGCTCAGTGGCAGATTTTAAAACCACCATTGTACGGGAAATAGGCTGACATGTTACCTCCTATTTGATTGGCGGAAAGTAAATGTAAGGCTAAACACGATTAGTCGGACTATAAATATTGATTCTTTGTTGTTAGGGAAACGTGAGTAGGAGTACTTTTTTTCAAACGCTTGTGTAAACATGGCACGATTGGTTAGACCCGCCAATATAGTCAATCAGAGGCGTCAGGTCAGCACCACATTTTCAAATAAACTTACTAAAGAACCAGTGCGTTGAGCGCCAGTGCATATTTTTCTAAATAAAAGCCTGGGACATCGGCAGATCGAAATTGTGCTATATTCATTGCCAGTCAACGTAACTGTGTATTATTCCATGAATTGTGGTAAGCTTGAAATATTTGATATCTTTTTAATGAAAATTGAATGTAAATTGATAATTTATGTCTGTATATATGTGTGGTTCAGTAGCGAACATGAGGTAAAGCCTATATAGTGCTCCAACCTGAACAGAAGGTGTCGGAGGAAAGTAAAACTACATGGAATTGCCAAACAGTACACTGACACCTATCTTACTGACTAGAAAGAAATCATGCTGGAATTGCAGAGGCGTAGTAACCATTAGGGAGGAGTATACTGGTGAAAATTGTTTCAGATGAAGATAGCAGTTGGCCTACCGCTCTGAACTCAGTGTTTGTTATGTATTGTGTTCAGTCTGGAAATTTATTATAAATTAGTTCTGAAATAGGAGGTACAACCTTCTTGTTTCAGGGACCGTGGTCCTAAAGTTATTGAGCAGCACCTGGTCTGAGCTTTGCTGAACCTAGAGGCTGACAGCATACTCCTGGGTCCAGATAGTGACCAGTGAGGTGTCTCCAGAACACAGGGAGGCTATCGAGCAGAGGAGACTTTTCCTGCCGCCATCACGAAAGATAAGCGTCTGTGGCCAGAAGAGCTCAACATTATGCCCCCCCCCCTCAAAATCTGACTTTATAATAAAACAGAGGGAAAATACAGTGTTTAAATTGATAGGAACTGTGAACTTTTCCCCATACTATTTCCAAGTTAAACAAACACTTGAAGTCATGATGACAAATAACAACATAGCTTGAAAAAAACAAAACCAGTATTACCTCATATTACTACTACACAACTGACACACATAGGATAATATTAATAAAATATGTCACTACAAGGTTCATATTGATAAATTCTGTACATATAAATTGTAATTACAATTGATTGTGATTCCTGGTTCACTTTGTAGTTGATTCAGGACATCTATATTAGTGAAAGTAATTAATACATATTTATATTTGAAACTTTACCAGTGACTCATTTAAGATAGTCTAATAGAGTGTTAAATGTGTGTGAGTGTCACAGTGTTGTCAAGTGTGGTGGAATAAATTTTTTTTTTTTTTTTTTACCAGCGGCACTTGGGCTTTCAGCCCTTCGGCCCAATGACATGTCATTGCGAGGCTGGGGAACCTGAGGACTTTCCTTCCAACCCGGTCAGGAGCTTCGCTCCTTCCCATCCACAGAGGGTTTATCACAGGAGCCGCTAGCGTAGTGGTTACAACACCGCTCTGGCGACCGGGTGATACAGGATCAAACCCGGGCGACGGCATTTGAGGATTTTTCGTCGACCGGGATTTGGACTGGATTAACTCGAGACCTGGCGAGGACATTTGAAGGAGTGTCGTCGACCAGGGACTGGCGGCTCCTGAGCCGACCCAGCTGCAATGGGTACCTCCGAAATCGGCGAGTATTTGCCTGAATGGCGAGGGACACCTGTCTCTGTACAAGAAATAAAGGGATACTCACGTAAAAATCAATGTCAGGTTAGACATAAAATAATAACCTGAGATTTCGCCTCGAGTATTAGCGGGCGAACGCAAAAAAAAAAAAAAAAAAAAAAAAAAAAAAAAAAAAAAAAACACAGGAGCCGTTCAGGTTATTCAGTCAAATTTCCGGTCGTAAACATTCCTTCAAACGCTGACGCCCGGGTTTGAACCATGAACACCTGGTCGCCAGTACAACGCCGTAGCCATTACACCAGCGCGGCTCCCGTGGAATAAATTAAATTGTTTATCTGTCTGTTGTTGTTGTGACTTACACTTCATCATATACATACCCTAGACATTTAACGTAGTCATCACAATATTCCAGAATAATTCTGACTGAGTTATAATGTGGTAGCAAGTAAGGTTATCTGTAGAACACTACACCTATTAGATACAGATACCTTCACAGCTGATCTCAGTCAGTACACTAAGTCCCCTATAAATATTTATAACATCCCACTTTACCACAACGACTCACATCTCTTCGTCTTTTGTGTACTCCCTTCCTCTATCTCTCTTCTATGGGATCTCCGTTTGCTATGTCTGTGACACTTGTCACTCTCCTCAGACGACGTACTGTCTGAGTCACTTGACATCGATACCTCTTCTGGAGTCCTTCTCTATCTGCTCCTATTTTGTACATAATTAATCGTTTTCCGACCCTTTCCTCGTGTCGGTCTATCGTCCTCTTGTATTTCCCTGTATCTGCCTCTCCACTTCGGACGTACTTGCATTTGTGCTGTATTTCTTATCTTCGCGAGTGGCATATTGTATTCTGACGAATCGTCGGATGACGTATAATATCTCTTCTTCCCACGTCTAATGTCTCTTGTCCTGTCCTCCTGGTCGTCTGTTTGTGTATTGTGTTCCATGTCCTCTTCTTCCTGCTGATTTTCTTGTTGCCTCTCCGCTTCCTGCATCTGACGTAATTGTTTCTCTTGCTCTGCTAATCTATTTTCTCTCTCTTGCAATCTCTGTACATATCCCATGAGCGGAATGTCCTCTTCGCTCTCTGAGTTATCTCTTACATTTCTTAACCTCCTTAATTCTTCTGGTATAGTTCTGTCACCTTCTCCTCTCTCCGACGTTCTCGCCTGATCACGCTGTACACCTACCTCTTCTTCCTCTATTTCCACCTCTGTCTGTTTTCTCTGTCTATTCCTGTCTGTATCCTGTTTGTCCTCCCCATCTTTCTCTCTTCCTCTCTCCTGTTTGTTTTGTGAATCATTAACAATTCCAGATCTTTGGTTTGGGTTTTTAGGTTGTGTATGTATCTCCGCTCTAGTGACTATACGACTTCCACCTGCTCTTGGTCTGTATGACTCTTCTGGAGAACGTTCTTCTGATGTAGCCTCATCTGTGTCTTCTGGTACCACTACATAATGGGTCTTCCTCTTGTTCTGTTCCTTCGGTGGTATGTCTATAGGTTTCTGTGTTTGTAACCTTAGATGTTGTACATGCGCCTTGATGGTTTTGTTTTGATCTTGTTTCCATATTTGGTATGTTGTTTCTGAAAGGCGTCGTAACACCTGCCAATTCGGAATCCAGTTCTGGTCTAATTTTCCACTCCTAACGTGTTTCCTATAGAACACTATGTCTCCCGGCTTGAATTCCTGTGCAACTGCATTTTTATTCGCATTCCTTTGTGCTAAGGTGTGTGCTCGGTTCTTTTCCCTGATTAGTATTTCTATGTCATTTAGCGTAAATACATCATGATGTTTCGTGATAAAGTCTTGAAATATTCTTTTGTTTTCTTTTTCTGTCCGTATCTGCGACTTCATCTCTTTTATCTTATCCTTCATGTTAACCTGGGGTATATTTCGTCCCTGCATTCTATCTCTTTGTTGACCGGTTCCAGTATCATATAACTTCCTATCCGTATGTCTATCTCTGAAGCAAGGTTGTCGACTCCTTCCTTGAACCATTTCTATCCTATGTACCCGATCGTATGTGTAATACGGTCTGTGACAATTGTTTGTCCATCTGGTGTCTCTTTCCCTACATTCTATGCGTTTGTTGTTTCTATAGCTCCATCTTCTTTCCATCCACATGCGTTGCTGTTCTCTACACGCTAGACAATTACTGTTATTCATATAATACCGTCTTAACTGTTGGCTACCCCTCCTAGTGTATGTTTTCCGATCTCGGATACCACTATGTCTATCTTTCCTTTCGTTGTATTTATCCTGTCCTTGTCTGCTGCCTTCAGTGTGTGACATGTGTTGTACTCTCCCCACAATGAATCCTCTTGGTATCGTGACATGCTTTGCTGCTGTGTTGAGTAACATAACTGGAAATTGAGACCTGTTTCCTATCACTACTATTCCCTCCGTCATGTTTATGCACGGTTCATCGGCTATGTCTGCATCCTGGAATTCCACTGTTCTGACTGTCTGTCCAATTTTATAATATGGTGACCTCTTAATTTTTCCTGTGACTATGTTCACCGTATTCGGACGTAAAGTAATCGGCTTTTGCAATCTTATCACTGATGCGATATGCATATCATCCTGCATGTCGATGTATTCGTCTTGAATCCTTAACTTTTGTATGTCAAAATACAATCTTACGCTGTATTTCTTCATAAAATCCCTGCCTAATATGCAATTCCGTGACATACCTTTCACTATAACAAAAGTTTGCATCAATGACTTCGTTCCAATGTTAAACCGTAACGTTGACATTCCCATCACCTTTAACCTTTCACCTGACACTGACGTAAGTTGCATGCATGTTTTTTTCCAATTTGGGTGGCTGACGTAGCTGTTTATACAACCCAAATCTTAACAAACTAACACTAGCGCCTGAGTCCAAGAGACTTCTGACCTTTCTGTCACCTATTGTTATCAAACACGAACTCGGATCTGTATGGTATGTTTCGTTCACTGTTAATATATCTCTATTTTGTTTCCATATCCTTGGTTTTCTTTCTATCTGTACCTGCCTATTCTCCTGTGACCTATTTATCACCCTATTCCTGTCACTGTCTCTCATGTGAGTAGGTCTGCCTTTTCCCTGACAACTGTATCTACCGTAACGAGGTGTATCGAAAGCCCTCGTGCGATGCATGCATGAGTGTGCCCCTTGTGTACGGGTGTATTGAGGTTGACACCATGTGTCGTCCCTGTCCCTACACATAGCCTGTCGCGGACCATGATAACTACCCATATGTGTAGCCCTACTGCTTTGATACCTGCGTGGTGGTCTCCATGTACACACGCTAGCTCTGTGTCCCCGCTGGTGGCAATTGTAACATTCCATGTCCTGCAACAGTCTGCTACCTGTTTGTTGTCTTCTTACAGTATCTATCTCCATAGGTTCTTCCTCATCAAACCTTGCCTGTTCTACTCTCAACTCAAATCTTCTCCTTATGTTTTCCTCTGCAATGGCAGAAGCCATAGTGTCTTTTAACGTCTTATGATCTTTCCTTATTAAGTGGAGTTTGATGGCATCACTATATAATCCGTCTACGAAGATACCGATCAATTGGTCTTCCATTCCTTGTCTGTCTATCGTTTCAGCTGGAAATACATCTTCACTGATGTTAAACATTCTGTCAGTGTACATCTGTATCGTTTCTTCTTTGCTTTGTTTTATCTTTCTAAGTTTCTGCCATCCTAGGTGTACATCTTGTAATCCTCCATATCTCTTCACCAATTCATGTTTGAAATCTTGCCATGATTCCTCCGGCACTGTGTCTAACCTTCTTCTAATGAAATCGGCCACTAAATGTGTGCTGGTAAGAAAAGCTAACAATCTCTTTTCATTGTCTGAGGCCTGAACTGATAACGAATATCTCTCTATTTGTAAGAGCCAGGTCTTACATTCAGTAGATTTACCTGAAAACGTGTCAACACTTCCCTTAACATTGGTCAGTTTGCTATTTTTATCTAACTTATTCAATGTGTCAGATAGCTGGCGTAAGACGCTTGCTACAATTTCTGTTCCTTGTTCCATTTTAGCCCTGAAAACCAAAAAAAAATTATGTTAGTGGGACTTCTTGGGGCTCTGAAAAAAAATTATCCGGTTAATTATCTTGGTATTGTAACAAAATCATTGCTATTCATAGCAAATCTCTATACTAAAAATATGAAGGAAATTATAATACACGAATATGTTCAAAGTTGTATACAAACAATAATACTACTTAATTATAACTAACTAACTACACTGTATCCGGACGTTGTTTCCTGATGAATGTGTCTTTATTGGACTGTTGACTTGAGTGTGCACACTGTTTTTGTTTCGTTCTTTCTTCCTTGTTGTCGTCTGTGTTATGAGCGGCTGTTGTTGATACTTGCTACACTGTTCATAGAAGGATCACTCTATTGTGATGATGTTTGACCCGTTCCCGACTGTGGAATTAAGTTGTAAAAAGAATGTATCTTCGTCACATTTGACTTGGTTTCTTTCGTTGACCTTGTCACGCTCGGCTGCTCTTCATATGTCTCGGCACGTAACTGTCTTGTTTTCTTCACCGTTACCTTGAATTCACGCTTCGTTGATCTCGACGTTGTTTTTTTTTCAGTAGCCTGCGTTTTGATAAGTACACTGTCTTGTTACACACGTAATCTTCCCACAAGTGGTCACTGGCACCAAAACGAGTTAAGTGTGATAGTTTCAACCCAGGTTCTGTTCTTGTGTAGTTGTTGCTACTTTGACCCTTGTGTATGTTCTCATCTTAGTGTACCTTTGTCAGTTGTTAAATACGTCACTTAATAACTGCCTGCCTTATTTATGTGATGTGTGGTAGTACGTTATCAGACAACTCCAATGCCTGAAATGACTTGACAACTCAGAGTAGACAACACAAGTTCTTTAATTGTTGTCAAGTAACATATTCACAGCTGGCAACCCTGTGCCTGATTATAAATGGTAATAGCATACATGAGACTTCAACAATGTCCTACATATGTCATGTAACTCACTGTTCATAGACTACTTGATTAACTCTTGATCTACGTTACATTCTGAACACCCTTCACTTCTGATGCTGTCTACCATACACTACTTCTTAATGTACTGTTCACACTAAATGCAGTATGGTTTTGAAGTAATAATCTGGATTACCACCAGTGCTGGATACTTATTCTATACCACTGCTGTCTTATAAAGTATGCTTCATATGTCCAAACTGGACCACTACTTCGAACACCTGTCTTCGATCACTTGCCCTTGACTAATTATTCGAGAGTTTACATACCATGTTTACTTGAATAAAACTGCTGATAATACACTTGGATACAGCTCGACATGAACTTTAATTGTCATGGGAACATCTTTCCCTTTTCTGCGAAATGCAGCGGTATCATAACACAGTGATACTTGAGCTATCCACTAAGTTTCAGATGGTCCTACGGTTAGTCTAATTTCTAACCTGTTCACACGCTGACGACCATTTTAAGAGTGACCCCAACTCTTCCACTTCAGACACTGATTTCCCGTGTTTTGGTGACGTCAGAGCTAAGTCTTACTACTCATAAATTATTCCTACTTAGTCATATCTCAGTTCCTTCCCTTTCCTATCACAATTCTATGTGTTCGTCATCACCTTTATTTTGTCTTCAATTCTCTTTCCCATGTGTCATTTGGTTTTTCTCTACCTCTTTTTGCCCTGGGGATTCGAGAACAAAGACTCTTTGATAATGCTGTCAACAGGTTTTCTCAATATGTGTCATATCCAATCCCACCGTGGTCTTCTCATCTCTTGTCCTACTGGCGCGTGTCATGTTCTAGTCATCAGTTCTACAACAGTGATCATAGAAATTCAATCCTTCTATTGTACGTAAGCATCCACTTATGAAAGTTTGTAGCTTATTTGGTTGTTTTCTCCTCCATGTTACGTATGTCACTGGAGCCTTAAAGGGGAGAAAACAATAGTAACCATATGTCCTGCGAGGCATGTCATAGAAGGTGACTATGGAGGGTTTGGCACGGGTCTGACTTTAAAAACTGTAAGCCAAAGAAGACCCAAAAAAAAAAACTGTAACAGCAAAATTAGGAATTGAAAAAAAAATTTACAATATCACCAGTATGGAACTGATAAGAAACAGGCAATAACAGCTAAACAACAGATGAGGCTACAACGTTGTCGTTGTATAAGACACATATTGAAGAGATCAGCTGATAGTATTACAAGGCAGTCCTTGTTATAGAATCATAAGGGTAAGAGAAATAGAGTGTCATATAAAACATCAAAAAAAGGAAATTGTTGAAGACATGAAGGAGAATACCAAAAAAAAAAAAAAAATACATTTAAAAAAAAAACGTGAGCAGACGACACAGAAAAGGGATGCTTGGCTCAAATTCATAGAAGCTCTGTGATTCAGAAAAAAAGCTAAAGGGTTATTAACGAATGAATGAGATTCCAATTTCTTCTGGTTGTGTGTGTTTTAACTAATTCATCATCATTTTCCCTTCCGATCCCCATGAAGCATGAAGCTACAACTGCAGATGGCTCCCTAGTAGGAAGCGTGCACAAGATATTCAATAGCTGTTACATCAATGATTTCTGTAGCAGAATGTTTTGCATGATACGGGCGACTCTCCATTTTCTGTTAGCCCAAGTGTGACAGTGCAGCTATTTTGTGCGCAGGTCGCGGCATCAAATAGTACTGTGTAGCCGTAGCTGTGTTTACGGCATCAATGAAAGAATGTGTGTGTGTCTGTCAGCTGATCGGGTCAGTTCAGTTAATGGTGTTGAGCGCAGGTAAATATTTTGAAGAGCGCTAACTCTTGTACGTTTCTTGGTTCAAGTCGTTACAGGCTTGCCCGCCTGAGGTGGAAATTCTTGACCTTCTTTTATTCTTCCTTCCCAGAGTTCGTTCGTACCCTTTTTATGGTTAGTGAAAAGCAATGTCTTTTTATAGTGGTTTAGTCAAAGAATCCAACTGTAATGTTTCAAGGAAAACGCAGCAATGTAGAAAAATAGAATATATTTTATTAACTTAATTGGAACAGCAATGTCATTGGCACAATGATGAAGCACTTATTTCTTTATTACGCAAAGTAGTGAGTATCCAAACCAAATGAAAATGGAAATCCACAGGAATAATCTATCTAATAGGGTAAAACACAAACTTGTCTACTTAAAATATACTAGTCTAACTTGAAAAAACTTGTCAAGTTAAAAACAACTTGTCTTGATAATCTCAAAGACGAAGTTCTGTAAAAATCCTCTCGCCTAACGAATCCTAAAATCTGTACAAGCCCTGAATCATGTCAATCGCCCAAGTCTCCTCTTTATATACTGCCCACTTTTTTCCCCCGCCAATTTTCACACGATGCTTTATTTTTAACACGGCACCAAACATCTAAATTTGCACTCCTCTCCTCAGCTTATCGACCTTTTTGCACACGACATTCTGTTATTTCGACTTTAGCAACGGAAAAAACCCAGACTTGCAACTTCTCCCAAATTTTTCCATTCAATAAACATGCATTTACTATTTTGTTGTTCTGGGACAGCTTTTCTCGAAGCCGTGAACTTGTCATGACACTGTATTTTGTGCACAAATGTTTTAACTGCTTTTAACGTTGTTATTCTCATTATATGTAGTTTTTAACACGTATTAATTGTAGTGTATGCCAAGCGGTCACACAAGTCCAGGGGCCACAAAAATGTATCCCATGTGGAGACATTTTCGTCCAATCAACTAAAAAAATCAAGTCCTTAACATACATACTGGGACAAAATATGAAATGGGGGCATATATTTATGAAGCAATTGGCAATGGACAATGGTTGAGAAAAATTTATGTTACTGGTATAAGTCATTGACTGGGGGCATATATTTATGAGCCAAAATGAGAAAAAAAATTACAAGGTCTCAGTATACATGTGAGCCAAAAATTTAAAAAAATAAAAAAATTTTTCAAGATGTCAGTATACATGTGAGCCAAAAATTTAAAAAAATAAAAAAATTTTTCAAGATGTCAGTATACATGTGAGCCAAAAATTGTTTTTTCAAGATCTCTGTATACCTGTAAGCTAACGTAAAAATGTATTACAAGGTCTCAGTATACATGTGAGCCAAAAAAAAAGGAAAAAAAAATATTATTTCGTAAAACGAGGGATCTAGTAGTTTCATATTGCCGAAAACGGGGGAGACATACAAGTTGTTTATACACTATGTCATTAAACAGTATGGGATATGGATAGCAATGTGCAATACGCAATGTAAATTGTTAATGTATTAATACAATACTTATATAATCTTTACTTAACACGCTAATAATAATACATAAAACATGGAGTTATGATATGAAATATACATACTTAATGTTAAACTTATTGAACTTTTTATTTAAAGTCAACACATATAAGGTTTGGTCATGCCAAACAAAACTCGAGTGTTAATCAACACTCAGGACAATACGTGAATCCTATCTTAATATTTACATCTGAATGGTAACTGACCATAGCTGTTTACCTGTGACCATGACTTTCGCTAGTGTGAACGGGAGTGGTGAAAGGTCACACTTGATATTTGAACTCTCATTGACGGCACATTTGGCGTCAACTGAAGGACAGGGAGGGGTGGTGGGGGTTTATAGTACAATGAAATAGCTGGGGGAGTAGAGACAGTAGTTCCGGTGTTGGATGGATGAATGAACGCGAGGCGTGGGAGAAAGGTAAAGAAAAATAGAAGAAGAACTCGCATGGGGAAATCGACACGGGGGGAAGATAAAGGTGGTGAAAAACGAAGATTGGATTTGACATAGCGAAAAACAGCGAGGTGGTGTTAAGGTCACGTGTGGACAGTTTGGGCGTAAAGAAAAGGGAGTAGAGGTGTGGGTCAACATTTTATATATGCATTAGAGCTTAAATAATTTGTACTGGACGAGTACAACATCTGTGTGACTCAACACAGTAATTTGTTAAAAAGGCATGATATATGGTATATAGTTATTTATGCGATATAAATGAAATTCAACCATTTATAACAAGTAATCATAAAATCGGCCCATAGCATATGTCTAGTTTCAGTACCTCCTGAACAGACCAGTAGAAAAATGGGTTTAAAAAAATTTGCTGTGAGTATCGTTCACCATTTCTGATGCTCCGGCTAATCACATGTGTAATAATGTTTTGGTTTTCCGCCAAAGTCTTAATATTTTGACATAAACTGTCATAGTTGTCGTGGGGTGCAGTGCCAACAAAACTGTAGCGCATTGCCTACAAACGGCAAAATCGCCCGTTTTGGTTGATGTGCTTGTCTCATATCATGAGAGTGTAGCTTAAGATCAAACAATGTCTTCTTTAACCCTTGAGATTCTTCCTTAGTGGCAAATAGTACATGCATGTGTGTGGTAAAGTTTATAATGTACAACAATACATATATTTCTAAGTCCAAACAAAATGTAATTTAAATCTTCTAATACAAATATAACGGTTTAAATACTGTAACTGTTCATGTTGAATAGAGTTACGCCTCTGCAGATTTTTCTTTTCACTTGCGGTTATGACTGCCGCTGATAGCATCAACTGGACGACATAGAAGGTGGCTGGCATCATCAAAAAAACATTTCAGAGCAGCCAGCAGAGCACGCCGGCCGACTCTAAAATATTTTGACTCGTCTAGACAATTCTATCGTACTCGGACAAGGAAAATGAAACCATTTAGGGTAACCCAGCCAGAGCAAACTGGAGTAACTCTAAAATATAGCATTGTCTCTCCTGGACAAATCTGCTATCGTACACGGGCAAAAATGAAACCATTTAGGGTAACCCAGCCAGGGCAAACTGGAGTAACTCTAAAATATAGCATTGTCTCTCCTAAACAAATGTGCTATCGTACACGGGCAAAAATGAAACCATTTAGGGTAACCCAGCCAGAGCAAACTGGAGTAACTCTAAAATATAGCATTGTCTCTCCTGGACAAATCTGCTATCGTACTCGGACAAGGACAATGGAACCATTGAGAATAGCCAAGCTAGAGCAACTTGGCCATTTCTAATATAGCGATGTCTTTCCTAGACAGCCTGCTATCGTACTTTCTCTCAGTGTCTACAGCAGTGACAATTGATGTAGTATTACAGGTAGGATGTTGCGAAGTTGATGCACTGTGCTGTGCGATGTTCTGTCGCTTAGTTGAACGTGTCCTGTATAGAGCATCTGTCGTAGACAATCTTCTATCGTGTTTCTTCTCAGTGTCTTCAGCAGTGACGGTTGATGTAGTGTAACAGGTGGGGTGTTGCAAAGTTGATGCACTGTGCTGTGCGATGTTCTTTGGTTTTTTTTCGCCGTTTCGCGTACAGCTTTTTACGAATAAGCTCATGTGAAAGGCGTATAAAATTTGACTCTGACTCATCTTGTGTGGAAGTGGGAACGCAAGCATTTCGTTCAGTTAATGAGGCAGACGAAAACTGTGTATCAGAAGATAGTTGTGTAGGTAGATGGGTTTTGGCATCTTGTACAGTCTGCTGTTGTTGGTGTAGTCGTTCCGGTTGTATTTTAGAAGGAATGTTGTCTTCGCTACGTGTAGGCGAATGTGAGTGGTGACAGGTAGTACCGGGTTCCGGTTGATTTGAAGTACAGTACTTCTGTGCTTGTTCTGCTTGTAAAGTTGTGTTGCTATCTTTGACTGTTGCTGGTGTTCCTGTAATTTGGTTCATTAGTGTAACAACTTCCGGGTCTTTCATTTGTTCCTGTAGGATGTCGAAGTTGTCTGTTCGATCTTCTTCCGTATATTTGCGTTTTGGTTGGAGAAGGTTGTGCATAGGAAATACCGGCTGTACATTCATTATCCAACCATTCTCGGTTGTTAACTGACACTTCCCACTGTTGATATTAGTTATGTGCAGTGTCATTCCTTTCTTGATTTGACTAACAAAATCTCTTACAGCTATCCGTTGATGTCTTCTATGCAAACTACTCCAATCTGCTCGTGTTTGGACAGTGTCTCTTTCCCATTTAGGTTTGTATGGTTGAAAATCATATTGCTGTTGCTGTTGCTGGATATTTATTAAGTGTTGTTGTTGGCGCTGTTGCTGGATATTAATCAAGTGTTGTTGCTGGTCAAGCCGCTGTTGCAACGTTTGTGGATCCATGATAGTGATTAATAGTGATTAGGCCTGTCTGCTATCACAAAAAAAAAAAGGTGGCTGTTCGCTTGCCAGAATGAGTATGCTTTCACAAACGAAAAAGGGGTGGTCACGGCGCCAAATAGAGTTAAGTGTGACAGTGCAGCTATTTTGTGCGCAGGTCGAGGCATCAAATAGTACTGTGTAGCCGTAGCTGTGTTTACGGCATCAATGAAAGAATGTGTGTGTGTCTGTCAGCTGATCGGGTCAGTTCAGTTAATGGTGTTGAGCGCAGGTAAATATTTTGAAGAGCGCTAACTCTTATACGTTTCTTGGTTCAAGTCGTTACAGGCTTGCCCGCCTGAGGTGGAAATTCTTGACCTTCTTTTATTCTTCCTTCCCAGAGTTCGTTCGTACCCTTTTTATGGTTAGTGAAAAGCAATGTCTTTTTATAGTGGTTTTGTCAAATAACACTAGTCAACAACCAAAATGTACCAGAAATGAAAATAGCTGATCTTAACTAATTTTGGTGTGCTGAAAACGAAAATGACATTAAAAAATGTTGATTGGCTCTAGTTTTCAAGATATATGCTACTAGTTTATTTAATTACGGTAAATTTATATATATATGACGCAACTGTTGTGGGCGATTGCATAATTTTTTCTAATGACCAATAAAAATGTTACTAGAAGTTGATGATGCAATCCTACCTATGATTACATCACCTTTGTGAATAAATACCTTATCTCTGATAAAATTTTGCCATTAGTTAGTGCATTTGTCCTTATCAAAAGTATCGTAGTTAGAAATGCCAGAAGGCGTACAGTTTGTATTTTGGCTGCAGAATAGGAGATCAAGATAAGAGCGGGGTGCCACACATATGCTGCAATACATGTGCAGCACATCTTAAACTGTGGTTGACTGGTAAAAGGCAAGCTATGCCTTTTGCAGTCCCAATGATTTGGAGAGAGCCCACTGATCATCTCAACAACTGTTACTTTTGCATGGTCCCTCCAATTGGGAAAGGCATATCAAAGAAGAAAAAATGGACTGGAATATCCAAACATCCCCTCTGCAATACTTCCGGTACCACATGGCGATGACCTACCAGTTCCCAAAGTGCCAGAATCCTTTTCAGCTGCTTCCACTGATGAAGAGGACATTGGTGGTCCTGAACCATCAACCTCAAGTGACACAGATTTTGAGCAAACTACATCCACTAACCCAAGGTGAACTGAATGATCTTGTAAGAGATCTGAATTTACCGAAGAACAAGGCGGAGCTTTTGGGTTCCAGATTGCAACAGTGGAATCTCCTGGCAGAAGATGTTACAATTTCTGTGTATAGGAACCGCCAGAAGCCGCTTATTACATTCTTTTTCAAAGAGGGTGACCTTTCTGCGTGCCACAACATTTCTGGTTTAATGGCAGCCCTCAACATCAATTACATACCGGAAGAGTGGAGGCTTTTCATTGATTCATCCAAGACAAGTCTTAAAGCTGTTTTGTTGAATAATGGTAATGTGTTACCGTCAATTCCAGTTGGTCACGCAGTTCATATGAAAGAAACTTATGAAAACATTAAGCAGCTTTTGAAGTGTATAAACTACGATCATCATCATTGGTCACTTTGCGGTGACTTAAAAGTGGTCGCTCTTTTGCTTGGACTACAGGGTGGATACACCAAGTACTGTTGCTTTCTCTGTGAGTGGGATAGCCGTGCACGAAGTGACCATTACATCAGAAGACATTGGCCAATCAGGCAGTCATTGCAGCCTGCAGTATGAACGTTGAGAACCCAGCAGTTGTCGACACAAGCAAGATTTTGTTGCCACCCTTGCACATTAAGCTGGGTCTCATGAAAAACTTTGTCAAGGCAATGGAGAAAACAGATGAGGCTTTCAAATACCTCATCAGAAAATTTCCAAGACTGAGTGAAGCTAAAATAAGAGAGGGAGTATTTGTTGGTCCGCAAATTCGAAAACTTCTTCATGATGACGAGTTTCTTTGCGTGTTGCATGGCAAGGAAAAAGCAGCATGGCTAGCATTTAAGTCAGTGGTGGACAATTTTCTTGGAAACAACAGATCTGATAATTACAAATGAAATTGTAGAAAATCTCCTTCAGAAGTATAAGAGTCTTGGCTGCAACATGTCTTTGAAAATTCATTTTCTGGATTCTCATCTGGATTTCTTTACGTCAAACTGTGGAGCGGTCAGTGATGAGCATGGTGAACGATTTCACCAGGACATTGCTGCTATGGAGACAAGGTATCAAGGCAATTGGAGCCCTTCAATGCTTGTTGATTACTGTTGGACTGTGACAAGAGACACCTCATCGATTGACTACAAGAAGCAAGCAAAGAGAGCTCGAACAGCGACTGAATAATGACGGAATGGGTTCAAATGTGCCTTTTTAAAGCATGATATGTGAACTTTAAATAATGTTTTTTTTTCTATCATTTTATGTTAAAATATCAATTAATTGAGTATGTAACCACAATTTTTATAATGCTAAAGTAGAAAGACTAGCTGTTTAGCCCAGAGAAGTAAACAAGCATACATTATTTGTATTACTGTAATGTAAATTCATCATTTAAAAAAAAAACCAGAGCCAATCGGTGAATTTCATTATGATATTTGAAATCAGCATGTCAAAATCAATAAGAAATGGTACATTTAATTTCTGGTACAAAAAACTTTTGAAAATTTGTTGACTAGTGTAATCTAACTGTAATGTTTCAAGGAAAACGCAGCAATGAAGAAAAATAGAATATATTTTATTAACGTAATTGGAACAGCAATGTCATTGGCACAATGATGAAGCACTTATTTCTTTATTACCCAAAGTAGTGAGTATCCAAACCAAATGAAAATGGAAATCCACAGGAATAATCTATCTAATAGGGTAAAACACAAACTTGTCTACTTAAAATATACTAGTCTAACTTGAAAAAAACTTGTCAAGTTAAAAACAACTTGTCTTGATAATCTCAAAGACGAAGTTCTGTAAAAATCCTCTCGCCTAACGAATGCTAAAATCTGTACAAGCCCTGGATCATGTCAATCGCACAAGTCTCCTCTTTATATACTGCCCACTTTTTTCCCGCCAATTTTCACACGATGCTTTATTTTTAACACGGCACCAAACATCTAAATTTGCACTCCTCTCCTCAGCTTATCGACCTTTTTGCACACGACATTCTGTTATTTCGACTTTAGCAACGGAAAAAACCCAGACTTGCAACTTCTCCCAAATTTTTCCATTCAATAAACATGCACTTACTATTTTGTTGTTCTGGGACAGCTTTTCTCGAAGCCGTGAACTTGTCATGACACTGTATTTTGTGCACAAATGTCTTAACTGCTTTTAACGTTGTTATTCTCATTATATGTAGTTTTTAACACGTATTAATTGTAGTGTATGCCAAGCGGTCACACAAGCAAACCTGAAACTCAAAATCAATAGAGCAATACATGGCTATAGACTGCAGTTAAAATGTGCGATAAGTTGGAAATCAAGAAACTTTCTCTCACAATATCCAGCAAGTTACAAGTGTTTCAACAGCTAAAAGACAAAACAAACAGAAACCAACTGGCAACAGATCAAATGTATGTGCAGTGAGACGTGTGGAGTTCTTGAAAAAGAAAACACAAACTCATATCATTAATAACAACACATACATCATCAAGATATTTTAACAAAATAAGAAAGCAGACAAACAGATGCATAACCAGGAATTTCAAAGCCATGGCTCATGAAATATATATAGCAGCAAAATGTTTTTAAAAAAAGGAAGTTAAAAAAGTGTCGTAAGAGTCTATAGGAAATATACTGACGAGCCGAACTGGCATGAAAGGCAGATGAAGCTACCATTGAGGGAAATATAAAAGATCTTTACAACAGTACAAATAAGCTAGATCTCTACAAGAATACAAATAAATTAACAGGGAAATGATGACAATCAACTGCCTTATCAAAGACAAGAATGAAAATTTGCGAAGCAAAAAAAAAAAAGAAATGACCAATTGAAGAGATGGAAGGACTATTTTGAGGACATTCTAGTTATGTCAACTCTACAACTCTACAACGTCCTACAGGCGCCCAGTCAGCAGAAAGTTACAAGTTAACAAGAAAAAAATAAGAAAATTAACAAAAACATAAAGAACGCCATAAGGCTTCTAACGTCCGCGTGATACCAGGATCCGAAAGGGGGCGCAAAAAATATTAACGCCAAAGATTACCACGCATTCCATAGAATGCGATTAAGGAAAGCTTAGCAATGGGTCTGCGAAAAATGATCTCCAAATTGTGCACCTGGAATGTTCAAACACTATACCAACAAGGGAAAACTTGACTTGTGGCAGCGAAAATTGGAAATCGTGAAATCATGACGTATGGAAGTGTTTGCAGACGAGGAAGTTGATCCCAAGTAGTTCCCAGGGGTGTTGGAGGAGGCAGGGAAAGAATATAACTACTGCTTCCGCCGGCGTGACGTAAGGGACAATTAATATGAGGTGGTGTATGGGACTGGCAACCTCACTATGTAAAACAAATTGATACAGAAACAACAGCTGCAAGAGTACATGAATGCTGTCGTAGATTTTATTGAGATAGGTTGAAGATGTTTAAGGTCCCGTCTGAGCAGAGGTGATAATGGTAAACTATGTGAGAATAAGGGGTAAGAAATAGTTTTGTTCCACAAGGGGGTGAGAGTGTAAGAGAAAGGACAGTCTCTGGATTGAGTAATTGCTCTAACCGCAGCCTATCTCACGACAATATTTAACTAGACTCCCTTTCTCTCCTGGTACATATATATCAGTTACACTTCACTTACATATACACAATTCTGTGACATAATACGTACAGACGTGAACCAAGCTACGGATAACATATAATGGGCAGGGGTTTGACCAACACGATAACTTAGGTTTATTATGTTTATTATCTTAAAGAAATCACATACAACAATATTATCTATCAGAAGGTATAGTTTACAGACATAAAAAATGCAAGAAAATGTATTAACCCAATAGGCTCTCCTCTACTGTAAAGGAATCCCAAAGTAGATCCTGACAGAGGTAATTAACCCAAAAGATTACAGTTAATAATAATATATATATATAGGGATAGACGATAAAGTAAAAGAACCAAGTCTCTAGTTAATTTATCCTGAAACAAAGAAGACAAGAAAATGATATAACAGTATTTGCGAACCCGAAAAGACTGAAGTGAGTATAATGATTATACAAAATATGAAATATTCATTTCTCTTTCTTACAGTCTGTCAGTCTGTGGCCACAAGTAATCAGCAATCACACTTACCTACGACCCTTTAACACATCTGTGTATCTTTGACATATCTCAGGGTGGTGCTATCCAAGGGACCCCAGTTCCTCCAAGAATGATTAATTTTTCCTAATGGGGAACGTCCGCTTAAATAATGCTAATATTATGTGTCAAAAAGTTCACGTCAGGTAGGGCAGGTAAATATATATTGCGATCAAAAATTGTTCACCATGGGCAGCACACAGATGTCCGATATTTTAGGAAAATGTCTGGTGGGTACACTGTTAGAAAACCAATAAGGATAAGCAAAGGATCTCCTATCTGTTTTTATCTCTCACTCTGGGGTTTGGGTGCCGGTTATGGACCCAAATATTCTTTTGTTCTGGATAAATCCACTTGAGAAAAAGAAAAAAAAACTACGATAGTCAATATTCTGGAAACAATGTTTATATATAGATATTTGGCCACCACAGGCGGATCAGATTTGCTGTGAACAATCTGGGTAATTTCTTGTCCAGTTCTGATTTTTATATTCTTTAAAATGTTTATATGTGGGGACTTTCTCTCTGTAAGAAAACCACAAGAGAACCGCACAGGTCCAAATCTAGGACCCAATAATATTTTAAGAATGTTTCTGGAGCTATTCAGACCGCTAGATCGCAGGGTTGATCGCCTAGATGTAGAAAAACAAACATTTTAATAATGATATCATTATTATATTCTACACTCGTTAGGTAAGACCTCTAGATCATTCCGGTATTAAATTATATTTAAAACCCACAAAACTCTAGTAATTCGCAAAATTACGTATGATAAATAAAAGTATATTTATCTCTAATTATCAGTCGCCTAGCGTATATTAATTAATTTAAAGCGTCTCTTACTGGGGGAATAGCAAGAAATTAAATTTACGTATTACATCTGGAACTATTTAATATGCTTATTTAATAAACACCGAAATCCCAGTGAAAACATTAACACGTTAAGGCACTCAAAATTCTAATATATATATATGATTACCGCCACACTAGGAAAAATTGACACTCTCCACGAAATCTAAAAGGAATTATCTTTATATATAAAACTCCAAGATTCGCGCTAGCAGATATCACCAATTCCTGGGCCCAGACTGATAAAGAGTTTTTCAAAAACTGCGTTAATATACTGAATCGGCCCATGTTCCCATGACTGGCAAACGCACCTTCGAAATCTTCGTCCATTCTATTATCAGGTGTTAAACAGAGGTTTCAAACCTCGGCTTGACATCGCAACCTGATCTCTGGTGGTCTGCCTCTCTGTGGGAATGTCAGTAAGAGATACCGAAATAGTTTTATTTTAATCGCCCTCGAGAGAAGACAACAAAAGGACGGATGTCCAGATAACTTATGGCATACCAAACCAGCAATCGTGGGAATGACTCGAGTTGTTTAGTTGTAAGAGAGAAAAGGGGGACTGAAGGATTAAAGAAAGAGAGGTCCGATTTTCATACGTCACAAATGCCATAAGGAGTAAAAATGGAAATCGATCAATGAAAAAATGCAGATGATGAAGGAGAATAATAAGAAGAAGAAAGTGTTACTGTTATGAATCCTTTCATCTTGTTACTTACCAAATTACTGTCTGTAGCATTCTCTGTCACTGAAGATAATTAGAAAGTTGTTCTTTCATCTTTTCTCTCTACAAACAGTGCTGAAAGTTGCGTGAATATATTTGCCTTTACTTTTTTTTAGTTGGCCACTAAACGCCATTATTGTCATGTTTTTATTATAATATTTGTTTTTCTTTGGAACACAGATGCCAACCGAGACAGATTAAAGGGCTTTCGACTACAGAGTTTTGCTGAGAATGGAAGCTCAGTATTTGAACACAGTGATGTTAGCAGTGGATGGCCTGAATCCTACGAGATTATAGATACAAACACAAATCGACGTATAAAAGGAATCCAGATAAAATTGAACAGGAATGACATTCTGACACTGTGTGAGGTAGAGACGTATGGAGGTTAGTACGTTCCCGACAGTTGACTTCTATAAATTGCTGTGCTATGCTGACATACATCATTGTCGTAATTTTTATAGATAGGCCTAAGACATTTATGGTCCCGTCCGAGCAGAGGTGATATAGTGAGAGCTATGTGAGAGGAAGGTGTGAGAAATAGTCCTGTTTACGAGAAGAACTGGTGTAAGAGAAAATACGGTCTTGGATTGAGTAATTGCTCTAATCCAGCCTATCTAGTACGACACACTTTAATGGAGACGCACTTTCTCACTTGGTACTGATTCAAAATACACTACCCTCACGTACGCACACACAAACAATATTGTGACATAAATACGTACATACGTAGAAAACAGATAAACTATGGATCACATATAAATGGCAGGGGAGGTTTTAACCAACACCAATAGCTTAAGGTTTATTAAGTTTATTATATCGTTAGAAAATAGATCACAACATCAATACATAGTTATCATCACATCAGTGAATTAAAGTTACATAAGAGAAAGAAAATATACTCTCATAAACCCTCCCTCTGGTATATTGAAAACTAGGAAAGATCCCAACAGAAGTAATTTACACAAACGATCAGAACAATGATTGCTAATCGGAGTGGGGAGTAGTCAGGACGGATAAAGAATATGTCCTTAATTTAAACTATTCCGTGGGCCTTCAGACTTAGTGAGAGATAGATAAAAGAGAAGATGTTATATTAGTAGTAACTTAAGAAATAAATTCTTTCGTTCCGTTTAACTCTCTACATACATACAGTGAACTCACTACAGTTATGCATACCCCTCTGCCGACGCTGCATACATTCCATGGAATTAATCAAAACACAATGCATTTAAGAATATGTTAATCCTATTGTTTGTCCAGTTCAGCCCCAGAAAACTCCGTCTAGGTAACTGCTATTTTTTCTCGGAGATTCGCTGAATTGGTGCGTTGATTATATTTTTGTTCCTGGGTATTCCTCTTCGTACTGCAGGTATTGGTTTGAGATAAGGTTTTTCTAGGTGGTTTCACTGTCCTGGAAATTTATAAGTTAATATATGTTTTCCCCGGAGTGGTCTAGCCTACAGTGGCTATGACTCTCTCTGTCATAGTGAATGTGGAAAAATATAACAGCAGAATGTTACTCCCAGGCTGTTCTCTGAAGGAAATAGCCGGGTATGACCCGTGAATTCTCTCTGTAGAATTTGGTGGTAGGAAAACTTTACTGTCGTATGGGTTTATGTAAATAAAATTAGAGCTGCAAGTTCTGCCTCATCAGGCCACGAACTTTATATGAATACGATGAAAAAAATCTTCTGGCATAGTCCCGTTCCAGTTTTACATTTAAAAACAATTTAACATTTGAAGGGTTCTGGTTATTTAACCGCTCTCATGGATTGAGAAGGTGGACCTATAAGGGTCTCCAACATCAGATTTTTTACTGTCAATGTTTGTATGTTTAGGAACATATAATTGGGATGCCATAAGCCATCTGACCATGCATCTCTATAAGAACCGCTGGATCGTAAACGTATGATCCCCTATATAAACGAGAATATAGATAACAGGTAATCATACTATATTTATATTCTAACATCCGTGTTTAGGTAAGACCTGTAAAATCACTCCGGTATTTAATTATTTATATTTTAAAAAAACTTCACGAGTGTCTAGCTAATATATCGCTTTTAACACTAGCTATGAACAGTTAATTACTTAAGATTTACACAAGATGCAATAGATGTGACAGAAATATTATGATTAATAAATTTCAGATATCTATTCTTTATTCTACACTTGTCTTTTCCTTTTTCTTCTGCTCTTTTACCCTTCTTTCGCTCTTTTACCCTTCTTTGTGCATACGCTCGATTGTTAAGATAAAACTCTCCCATTCATACCTTTGTCTTTTCCTTGCTAATTTAGCAACGCATTTTATTGCTGTTAAGCTAGGTTCTTTGATGAGACCGAATCGTGTTAATTCGTTCTCGACAGGGATAAGGAGTAAGACGATCGTCTATCGCTTTTCTCTAATCTGCTCGACTATAAGTTAATTATTCAAGGTGAAAGATTTGAGATGAAAGACGAGCGTGCGTGTATTTCGTTTATGATCATAGTCTGCAAGCAAGTAATAGTGTGAATTCTGGAGAGCCGAAATCTCTGGTACGGCCTGGTAAATCATGTTACGCAAGATCAAAGAGAATGTCCGCTCGATTTGCGAGTCGGTTTCGGCTTCAGGGTGAGAAATTCGCAGAATGAGATAGAATTTATGTAGATTCTCCTCTAGGTGCGAACATGTGGTAGAGAGTCTGGGGTTTCGATATTGTAATGATTTTCCTTTCATCAGAGATATATTTATACCAGAGCAGTTTTAGACTTCATTCATTCAGACATCCACAGTCTCGCTAGACAACCTAGCTACGTTCTAGAAATCACTTTTATTTAAGTAGAATTTCTCAGTTTCGTTGAAGGATAGTTTTAAGTAGTACTGTGCAAGGTAAATATATTGATAGTATTTGTGAGTGATTTAATTGGTAAATCGCCTATTATATCTTCACTAGATTTATGTGCAGAGTGATTAAATGAAAGTTAGTTAATTTTCTCTAAGTTATGGCGTTACAGTGGATAGCGAAATAAATTACTATTTCTATCTAAAACTCATACAGCTATAAATAAATTTAATTAAATTGCTAGCAACCAGTCCGAGAATATTTTTAACTAACTAGTAAATGCACTGATTCATCATCGAGTATTGATGAAATATATTTATATGTATTTCTAATTCATGATGATTGATTTTTTTCAATGACTAGAATTTATTTCACAGAAGTTTAAACGATGAAACAAGCGCTAAGCTTATAGTCTCTAACTTAAAGTTAATAACCGAAGTGAATAGTATATTTTACGCGAGGGTAGGATAGGATGTGTGTATAATGTTATGGTTAAGTATTTTGTACTTTTCTCTTCCTTATACAGTTTTGAGTCAGCAAAACCTCTACCAGCGGTTTTTTTCAGTATATGAGAAGAACCTAGAAGAAACATTTTTTGTGATTTAAATAAGTGAGTTTTCAGGTTACAACCTATCTGGCATTTTGTGTGCATCCAGAAAAAAAAGAGACAGAGTACTCATCTCACGAACTTTAATACTAAATGAAATAACTGGGCCTATCGAGCCAGATTATAATTCTTCCCATCATTCTCATTGTAATATTCAGCCCTGTTGCAAGAGAAATTACTAACAGTAACATTTCCGACGTTTTCGACTAGTTGTGGTGTGACAATCAATTGTTTATACTGAGTGAAGTTACCAACCTGACATTTCCTAAAGTAGTGGAAACCTCAAGATTCTGACACTGTGAGCTTTGTGGCATCTCTTAGCTGAACTGATTTTTTTCCTAGTGACATAACCAGTAATCAAAATAATAATAACCAAGGGAACGCTCCCCGGAACAGGGGAATTGATTCTGTCTTTTGAGGAGCTGGGGTTCTCTTGGAGAAAAATAACTGGCGCTGCTGTATGTGTGTATGTCCCAAAGATTGTTACAGAAAGGAAAAAATCCAGTCTGTAAGTAGCAAGATTGTCAGTGGCCACTGTTGTATGAATAGAATGAGAGCAGGAATGATTGACTCGTTTATTGTATAACATATTTCACCCACTTTATATTTCTTATATGCTAGTTTTGTATCTAATGGTTTTTTTCCCTCCTAGAATAGATTAATATATTCAACTCTGTTCTTAACTATAGAGGGAAATCCTAGAACATAGCGTATATATCTGTGACTCTTTGGGGGCTATCACTTTTCTTCTAACTTGATCGTGGCTCAGCAGGTGGGTGGGGGTTGGGGGAAAGGATTACACCTATAGGTCTATTATTCTTTTAGAAATTCATTAACCTATGTGTATTTATATGTGCTTGATAAGAAAACTTATTTGTTGTGGAAAATTTTCCCTTATGTTAATAAAATTAACATAAACTTATTCAAGTGTGTCGGTCAGCTCGTTCCCAAATATCGATAGTTCATTGTTATAGTTTTCACGTCTGTGCGTCTAACTGTCGTCACTTATGTGTGTGTGTATGTGAGTGGGGATATATATTAATATATATTATATTAGACTGTCTGACTCATCTAGATCTGTTGTAGAGATAAGCTGAAAGAGAGAGGTTTTCTCGATTTCAGGGACAGAATCTATTATTTTCCACCATCTCACTCTCGAAAGCTATTTTCTTTACGTTAACTCTCACTGAGCTTTCACCTGTTTAATCTATTCAGAAGGGACCAATCTATATCTTAATTCCCCTATCACAAATAATCGACAGAATGGTGGCTCGTTTTCCGGGAATTGAACTCTAGTCCTGTGCAAGTACGACAAATATCAGCTGGTCTGTAGGATTAATTTTCTTTATTCTGAATATAGAGATAAAGTGTGATTGTGTCGTGAGTTATAGTACCTTTTTAAATAATTTCCCCCCTAGACAAACGATCTGCTTATGGGCTTGCTGACCACACAAATAGTAATTGTTTTTCCACAGCATTATTGAGCATTATACATTTTGATTTACAGGTTGATTTTGTCGGAAGATATGTTATGTATTGATTTTGTAATACTAAACCGTTGGTAGAGAGTTGTGATTGTGTTACAATCACAAGGTTCTGAAGCAGAGGGTGTTTGAACTAAGTTAAGTAGTGTATTCGGACTATTTTTTTCGTCCAGTTAATTGCCTCCCTTACCCGATCTGACTTCAGGGGTGAACTTGTAGTGGATTTAAAAATTAAGGGAATTCTTTTTTCTCCTTAAAATTTTTGCAATAATTGTTTTGTTTCCACTGTAGCAACTTATCTTTGTTAGTGATTAACCTTAACTACCATTTATTTGGCATATTCGCTTGCATTTAGAGCTTAATTGAAAATTAATAGCAGCGATAGTTAGATAACTATTTAGGAGGAGGTATCCCAGTTAAAATATATCATCTTTTGTTGGTATTTTCTCGTAAGTGATAAGGAACCAGTGTATCTTTTTTCTCACTTCTTTCTCGTGTAAGTCTCAGTCAGCTATCTACTATGGCCGAGAGGGCGAAGCTTAGACAGATGCTCAGAGAGGAAGCGAGAGAAGAGGGAATTACAGGGAGAGGAAACCAAAGCTTTTGACGAACTTGAGAGATACGATGCGGAGCAGAAGGAAAAAGTAGCCGAAGCTAAGGAAAAAGCAGCTGGAGGTAGAGAACAGAAGAAGATTGATGTAGAAATGGAAATCCGTAGGGCGAACGAAAGAGAGAAGGAAAGACAAAATGAGCAGGAGAGGGAGGAGAGACAGCATGAGAAGGAGAAGGAGGAGACACAGCATGAGGAAAGAGAAAATGAGCAACGACGACAGCACGAGTTGGCGCTTAAAGCTCTAGAAGTCCAAAGTCGTGGTGCTGCCTCTACCTCCAGCAATGGAGAGTCTTCTCCTCATTCTTCCTTAACTGATCCTTCTAACACTCAATCTCTTCAACTCAACGCTATGTCTTGTGCTCTAGAATCTTTCCCTTGTCCTAATGAGAAGATTGACACATGGCTAGAAAAATTTGAGAAAATGGCAACTCTTTACGGTTTAGAGAGGTCGCGTTGGTGTATGAAGCTTTCTCAGGCTTTGAAAAGCAGTGCTTATGATGTTTACGCCAAACTGGAAAGCAGCCAACAAGACAACTACGACGTGTTGAAGAAAGCTTTACTTGAGCGCTTTGAAATGAATGCGCACAAATTTTTGCAACTGTTTCGCAACAGCAGGAAGGAGAGTTCTGAAACTTGTCAGCAGTTCTCGTCTCGTTTGAAGGGATACTTGACAAAGTGCCTCGAGCTGTCACAGCTCGCCTCTACCTATGAAGGGCTTAAGGAGTTCGTTATATGCGAACAGATAAGGAACACTTAATCTGCTGATACCCGGAGATTTTTAGCTGAGCAGAGTGCAGAAAAGCTTGAAGACATTTTGGAAAAGTCTGAGCGATATCATAATGCGCTGGCCGAACTGCCGGCCACAAAACGTAAACCGACAGAAAAGCCTTTTCGAAAGAATAATCTAGACCAAGCTTCTCATGTTTCTCACCAAAATAACCACAGAGAAACTGGACCCCAAAACCCCCTTCCTGAAAAGTCTAAGTTCTACAAAAACATTTACCCCAATAACAAGCAGTCTGATCAACCCAACCGTCCTACATGGCAGCGCGGTCAGAAAGGACAACGTGACCAAGGGAAACCCCCTGCGCACGGGACATATGATCAGAGAGAGCACACCAAGCCTAAACGCATCGGGCGCTTGCTAGCAGTCTCGCTAGGTAGAATTAATGTCAGTGATTCTCAGCCTGAGGGAGAGAGACCCTCAAAGCGAGGCACTGTTATTTTGAACGGCTCTTCAACTTTTTGTTTATTTGAGACAGGGCTTTCTTATGATTGCATTGTCGCCAGGCACCTGGTCAAACCCGGTCAAGAGACAGGAGAAACCGTCGAACTCTGTGGAGTTTCTAAGAGTGATGCACCTACAGCGCTTCCCATCGCATTGGTTGAGATCCACTCTGATTGTGTCAGAGGTGTGATTAAAGCGGCTGTTATGGATGACCCGATCTACCCAGTCATACTTGGCGGTAGATACGTGTTTATTGGGAAACCGGAAGAGCCGATTGTGGCAGCAGCAACTACAAGAGAGCAAACCAAGAAGGAACGGGAGCCTGCGCCGAATTTGTTACCTATGGAACTTAAAGAAGCGCAACAAAAGGACCCTACTTTGGCACCCTGCTTTAGGAAACTGCCCATGCCTAAGAACTCTAGACAGCACGGGGACATTTTTTCAAAGGATGGCGTACTTTATTGCAGAATGGGCAAGCCTTACCAAGGTTACAACCAGCTCCTAGTACCGAAACAGTACAGAAGCCAAATCCTAGAAATGGGGCACTCTCTTCCCTTCAGCGGACATATGGGACAGAACGCCACAAACCAACGGATAACTACTCACTGTTGGTGGCCAGGAATGAATACTGATATTATCAAGTATGTGAAATCCTGTGCCCAGTGCCAACGTGTGCCACCCAAGCAACGGACACCCCCAGTTTTTCTGGGTGAAATGCCAATAATGGGGACACCATTTGAACGGGTAGTGATCGATATTTTAGGACCCTTAGAAAGGACTAAAAGAAGGAACAGGTTTATCCTGATCTTAGTTGATACATGCACTTTATAGGCAGAAGCTATACCGCTTACATGCGCGGATGCCAAGCATGTCGCAGAAGCCCTAGTGCAGATTTTTACTCGGTTGGGATTCCCTCAACAAGTGTTGACGGATAACGGATCTCCATACCGAAACCTGTTAATGGATGAGATCATTAAGATCTTGAGGGACCAGCACATCTACATAAAGCCTTATAATCCGGCCGGAAGTGGGTTAGTAGAACGTGTCAACGGAAACCTCAACATGATGTTAAGTAAACTGGGACAAGTGAAACCTGAAGATTGGGATCTTTGTATACCTGCAGCTTTATTTGGCTACAGAGAATCTCCTCATACGTCCACAGGATTTCCCCCAGCCACGCTTTTATTCGGCAGACCTATTAAGGGGCCGCTTGAAGCCTTACTTCAGTCGCTGACAGACCGGAAGGCTGATGGGACAGTTGTATCAGCCAGTAAATATGTGTCGGATTTAAAGGAAAGGTTGAAACTAGGATGGGACCTAGCAACGACCAACTTTAAGCAAGCACGCGCAAAGCACGCTAACCGATACAGGAAAGTCGCGAAAGAGAGAGAACTACAACCAGGGGAGAAAGTTTTGTTGTTACTCGCTACCGGGAACAACAAACTACGTATCAGATGGCAATGGTCGTTTACCGTCCTTAAAAAGATTTCTAAGGCTAACTACCAGGTCGCAATTAAAGGAAAGGGCAAGGTCTTCCATGTAAACCTGTTAAAGAAATACTTGGAAAGACCAGCGCCAACCTCCGAACATCTCCTGGCAATCGCCAAAATTGACGAAGATGACGATAGTGGCAGGAAATTTCCACTGCACACACACGAAATCTTTCAACGATGTCAAAAGCGGCGACACTCTTTCAAGCGCACAAGGAAGACACTCCAGGTAAAGAAAACGTGGGAGCAGACTTCATGAGTAGGAATTGGACAGAGACGGAGGATTAAGATGACATTGTAGATAACATGCACCCATAAGCTACTGATATCGGAAATTTATTTCCATAAAGTAGACATGGAGTGGTTCCATATATTAAAGGGGGGACATCTGTGACAGAGATATTATGATTAATAAATTTCAGATATCTATTCTTTATTCTACACTTGTCTTTTCCTTTTTCTTCCGCTCTTTTACCCTTCTTTCGCTCTTTTACAATTCTTTGTGCATACGCTCGATTGTTAAGATAAAACTCTCCCATTCATATCTTTGTCTTTTCCTTGCTAATTTAGCAACGCATTTTATTGCTGTTAAGCTAGGTTCTTTGATGAGACCGAATCGTGTTAATTCGTTCTCGACAGGGATAAGAAGTAAGACGATTGATAACGTCTCTTTTTCTTGGAAGACAGACATCATCATCATCAGTTGATAAGATCTCTATGGTGTTGTTTGCTCCACTGTAGTGTATGGAATGTCAACTTGACCTACGCAGTGGTGTGTAGACATGGATTGAGTGTATAATGTGCGAATGACAATAAGGGTTCGTGGTGTTGACAAATGTTCTTTTCTCACACTCATGTATGGCTGGAAGTCATCGACACCAACGACTGTGTACCTTTCTACAGTTTAATTGGACGTATACACTCGACAGCACAGATAGTGACAAAATCACAGGTTGGCATAATACATCATGGTACAGTGGATAAATGGTCTTGCAATGTTACATGGGCACTCATGCAGCATAATAGTATAATGGACTGTCAGTAGCCAAGCACTCAGTATCGCCCATACATATATATATATCATCTGACTTCACTGACTGAGCACGTCAGCTTATAAATAATATTTCAGATGGCTTCTAGACCTAATCTCGTCTAGCGACGATTCTTTAACATAATGTTCAGCATATATTTTTCCATATAATAATATTGAACCGCTAATAAAGGGTTCTCATGTGTAGCAGTGATCTCTGGACTAATCAAGCGATAATACGGGCATCCCTTTTCTCTTCTTGAAAGTCACTACATGTTTGGTTCCAAGATGGCTTCACTCGTGAGCTGTCACTCACGTTTGGATACAGATAATGAATCTGTCCTAAAGTTAGTCATTCATTAAACTTTCATTGCTCTGTAGATTTGATCATGAACAATTGACTGCATTCTACAGGATATAGTGCTGCTAGGAATCGAAGTCGTTTTCATCGAGTCAAATATATTCTCTCAGACATGCAAATCGTACCTATCGAAAATGGTGGCTTCGTACGAGAGTTCATAAGAGTATCTTTGATTACCTTGGTATCAGAAATATGATTCTGCCATTCCTTGGCAATACGAATAAACACTGGGGTAAAGCATACACGATAGGTCTAGACGACTATCACTTTCCCCACAAATACTGAGATCACTTTTTTCCGGCGACAAGCCGACATAGAAAAAAAACACAGTCCCCATCAGGACGAAGCCAAATCACACCACACTCTAGCGGCACATCCGCCGAATAGCCTTTGACCTCTCTAGAGACAACAGAACATATAGTTCGACTTAGATATGTAAAGATATACAGATATAAGACAAACTCGTCCTACTCAGACAAACAATACACATAAATTCAGGCCATAGATATTCTGAAGCAAGAACAATCTATTACTACCCAAACAACGAATAAATCACAGTAAAATGGATTCATCCGCGGAGTTCGATCGAAGAGACGGCACAACTTTCAAGGGAAGTAACTCAATAATGACTTTCCCTTAAGCACTATAAAATTACCTATTTTGTTTACAAAATATTTGCGAACATAACAAGTATACTAATGTATAATATTGTAAGATATCAAAGACTGCACGTAACAGTCTTACCACACCTCCCGGGAAAAAAAAATGGAACTTTTTTTTTCTTTTTTGAA